>CAEGAE010022976.1:0-26109 GCA_903067095.1 Girardinus metallicus | reverse complement strand
TATATATATATATATATATATAGCCCCTCCCCCACTAATAGTTGTTGAAATGTTCCTTAGCATATCTGAGATATACCACAAACTCTATGTTGTCATCAATAAGCTAATTAATTCTAGGTGAGTGTTTGACCACCCATCTTGGTAGAGCTCATTTAAAAAAAATTAAAATAAAAAATCCAGTATGGTTCACCCATTTTCAGTCGGGGTGTAGTCGGATTCTTTCCAGAAACCCGAGAGTGATTTATCCATTCAAACCCCAGTTTTGATGCGTTTAGCTTGAAATTGCTCAAAAAGGCCTTGACATGCTAAAACATTAAAAATTAAACGCTCACTCTACATATACAATGATCATAAATATGTATCATTGGGTCTGATCAATGCATTTCAAAGCAAGATAACCTGATGAAGGAGATTCATGCAGTCAAAAGATTTTTCATTTGAAATCAATGAGAAAATAGTGCATAGAAGTGCTCTTCTTAAAAACAGCTGGTTTATTGTTACCTGACTAGAATTCAGTATCGCATGAAAATACATATGTCTTGAGCAATGATTTAAAAGTGCACTGCTGTATGTAAAAGATAAACCATTTCGCTTCAATACAGGCTTTCATGCAAATATAACAGTAATTCATTCTAAAGTAAACAATTAAATGTTCAGTGTGGCACATCTTAATAAATAGTGGGTGTCCTGTTGAGCAGTTATCAGCTAAACGTCTGCCGTTTCATCATTCACAGAGTTGTTGCCACAAAACAATCACCCATATATTTAAAGAGCTCACAGAAGTTTATGATTTTTTTTGTTTTGTTTTTCAATTCATTGACTTGTAGTAGCTCTAGTGGAAATTTTCTCTGACATAAAAGCAACTATTCACATGATAAAGTCAACCTTAAAGAACGGAACAACTTTTAAGTGCGGCTAAGCTGCTCCTGTGCTGAAGCAGACGCAACAGTTTACTGCTCCATGTCGTTATCGTTCTCATTCTGCAGCGTCTTCATTGCCAGGCCCCACAGAGTCACACTGGAGATAAACTGGCCTTCGCTCGACCTGTAGGGCCTGCCGGACCCCGTGAAGGAACCGCAGTGATTGTCCGACGGAGGCAGGTAGGGTCTGCCCGCGGGGTCTCTGTCCAGACACGTGTTGCCGTTCTCCACGTACGGACCGTACACGGCTTCCTGAGTGGGTTTGTTCAGCTTCAGGCGGTCGGCGGGCAGCAGAGCGACGCCTCTCTCCTGGTGGCCGGACGAAAGCAGGTGATGGGGAACCAGGGAGCGCAGCTCTGGAAGGGAGGTCAGTGCGGGGGTAAGGTGCATGCTGTGTCCTGGAGTCTCTATGGGTTGTATTGCTTGTGTGGGCGGAGGACTACACGATGAGGGTTTCCCTAAATCTGTGTCCGGTATGATGGCAGAAAACTGCTGCTCGGTGGTTGCGGCTGATGGTTTACTCCGACGGAGTGATTTGGTAAACGAGGCCGGTCCATTTGAGTTTTGGTTCTGCTCAGAGCTGGCTGCGGCCGGGCTCGGGACAGACGGCCCCTTGCAGTGCATGTTGCCATGCCTCCTAAGCATGGCGGAGCGGGTGAAGCTCTTTCCGCAGGTGTTGCAGACGTAGGGTTTCTCACCAGTGTGTGATCGTATGTGACGCTGAAGGTCTCCCGAGTCAATGAAGCGCTTTCCTGGATGAAGGAAAACACCGTAAATATAAAACACCGCTTGGATTTCACAATAAGCCACTAGTTTTAGTAGGATTTGTCATCCTGGGGAAGCTGAACTTTGATAGAACAGACAAATGGAGAGAGAAAGGAAGAACTTCAATGGTTGCAGTGAGAAGTAAAAACAGTTTCTATCCAGCAGAACTAAATACACTGTCCGCAATCAGTTTGAAAACTGAACTTTCACCTTTACCACTTTAAGTCTACTGTGAACACATTTTTAGCTTATTATTTTATTTAAACTAAAGGGAATCTATTCTGACTTCTGCAACTGGGTTTTCATAAGGGAAAAAATAACATTTCCAAGGTATATACTCAGACTAGTAGACATGTATGAGTACTTCTCAATACTTTGAAATGACTTATAGGATCTCTAAAATGCAGGTGCTCCTACACCCTGCCTGGATAAATGGATGGGTTTGTGGTTGTCTGTTCATTGCATCGCAATGATATAAAAGAGAAACAAATTACAGGCAGCGAACGTTATCATTTGAAGCTCCTCCCGACTGATTTATTTATCATAGATAGCTATGACCACTAAGAGGAGTGGAAAACAACCCACATAGACATACGTAATGATTATATAGTGACGGGTAACAAAAACTAATTATTATATGCTCTACAAATATGCATTTGGTAACTCAGACACAAAGGAAATTCATGTAACTGAGAAAAAAGGCTGGAAAAAGACAACTCTGTATCTAATCTCTTGGTAAAAGGTAATTCCTTACCACATGTGGCACAGATGTGGGATTTTTCCCCAGTATGGCGGGCCTTGTGCTTCAGCAGCTTCCTGTGTGTGTTGAAGGACTTTCCACATAGATCACAAGTGAATGTCCTGTCTGTTGCATGAGTCCTCTTGTGCTCCTTGAGATTACTCAAATTGGTGAATCCTACGCAAGAGACATAAGTTCAGCCTTCGAAGAAACATGAGAGCGACGAAAACGTGTTCGTTTACGCCGAGAGACGTAACGTTACCTCTGCCGCATATGTCACACAGATGCGGCTTCTCTCCCGTGTGAACTACTTTGTGACGCTGGACATCTCCTGATGCAGTAAAGCTGGTAAACAAAGATTTGGGTGAACATTAAAATTTGTTATTTAGCTTGAAGCTGTGTACGATCCCAAATTGTACACAAATTTGTACAGACAGACACATTTGACAGCACCCATCTTTTAGACCAGTGTTTCCCAACCCTGGTCCTCAAAGCACACCGCCCTGCATGTTTTAGGTGTTTCCTTGCTTCAGCACGGGTGATTTCAATTAGCAGGTCTTTGCTGAACTGCAATCAGCTGAAAGAGGTGCATTAAAGCAGGGAAATTTCTAAAACATGCAGGGCAGTGTGCCTTGAGGACCAGCGTTGGGAAACACTGTTTTAGACGTGCAAAAAGCCTCATCAGTTTTGTTTTTCTTGCAGTGCCATAATCTCACGATGAAAATATTATAAAAATTTAATTTGAGCACATTTAGATAGTGTGGAAAAGTACAATATTAAGTACGAGCTATTTACCATGCTTACTATGCGCAGTGGAAAAAAATATGGATCAGAAGGAAATTCATCTCTGTGTCACATCATTTTTTTATACCCCCCAAGAAGCACAAAGTCATGGGTTGCCAAACCCCAGAAAATGTAATCAACATTAAAAATTATAAATAAATTCTACTTTAGGTGCACATATTTTAAAGTGTTTGTTAGGGGTGCCAACATTTTAGGCACTGGGTATTAAAAAAAAAAAAAAAAAAGATTAATTCTCAATATGGGAATTTTTTCTTGAAAAAATTAAAGGTTGGATTTTTTAAAAATTATATTTTGCTGTTGTGATAAAAAAAAATACTGCTACATAAATCTACCTGGAGTGCCAAGAAATCTGTTAGTGACAGGTGTCATATTGATGGTATGCCGATCATTATTGCATAGCCATAAATTTAAAATTCAGGAGCTATAGATATGTGTGCTCTAAAAACATTTATTGTGCCCAACTCTGGACATTATGAAAAAAATAAAATCACAGAAACAAAGAAAGCCAAGTTAAATCTAATATAAATAAAAACCTCATTAAAGTTAAAAGGAGAATTATTAAATGAGTTGATCTAGAAACTAACTTGTACTACCTTTTACCACACAGCTCGCATATGTACGGCTTCTCTCCGGAATGTCGCCGCAAATGGGTCTGCAGGTTGCCTGCCTGTAAGACAGAATCCCCTTGATATGTCTTTACAACCCAACTATTTAAGAACAAATGTGAAATATGAGACTATGTGGCGGGGGAAAATACCTGAGAAAAGTTTTTGCCGCAGACGTTGCACTGGAATGGCTTCTCGCCTGGAAGCAGAAAATTCCAGTTTGTGTTTGAAACAGTCGGGTGAATTATTAAAAATGAAGTACGTTAGTGCAGACAGGTAATACCAGTGTGAGAGCGCTTGTGCAGCTCCAGGTTGCTCGGATGTTTGAAGATCTTCCCACACAACTGGCAGCAGTACTGCTTGTGCCCCGCTTGGTGAGGAGGCTCCGGCTGAGGCTTCAGATTTTGCTCCTCTTGGTTTCCGGGTGGGGGACTAGGAAGCTGGGTGTCTGCTGCCTCAGAACACTCCTCTCTTCCTAAAGGGCTAACGGGAGCCTCCGGAACCTCATCCGGAGTCTCATCCGGAACCTCATCCGGAGTCTCATCCGGAACCTCATCTGGAGCCTCATCCGGAGCCTCATCTGGAGCCTCATCCGGAGCCTCAGCGTGGGCGACGGGCCCCTCTTGGAGGCTCTCTTTGGGACAGCTGAGGATGGGCTCGGCGACCGACTCGGTGCACATCTCCTCTAAGGCTTTCTGAGACCGGAGGTAATTGTATTTCTTTAGGTAAACAGTCTTCTTGGGCCGCACGGGCTTGTTGATCACGGAGTCGGTCGGGTCGCACGCAGGGGTGTTTAAATTAGAGATGCCATTTTTTTCTGCTTTTACAGATGTGCCAGGAGGGCTAGGCTGGACCGTGTTTCCTAAAATCACAGCAGCGCTATTGCCACCTTGACTCATTCCAAGCTGACATTGCTGTTCTTCCACTAATACCAGAGGCCCTTGATTTGAGGATGCACTGTTTGTCTGAATTGCACTTTGTTTGAAGTACTGCTTACTGTAGAAATTACGGAGTTTGTAACCGTGAATGAGCTGCTTTTCTGAAGGAGCGTGGGAGCTGCTCTGTACGTCACACGTCGAGCTGCTGTTAGACACCGTCCCCGGCATCCTCCTTGTGTGATCCATGTCGCCGTAATAGCCCGACCTCTGGGGGTCAGGCGGGCAGTGGAGGTCAACATCATGTGGCAGGTTGCTCCCCAAAAGGCAGTCGTGCTCTGAGCTCAGCATGCCTGGGAGGGCAAACGAAGGCATCTCTACGGAAGGCGGGCAAGGTTTGAGGAAAGCGTTGCACATGCTCTGCACATTCGGGACCTGCAGACTCTGAGCAATGTCCAGGAGAGCTTGCACGTTGTCCTGATTAATGTCAATATGGGAGGTGTACATGTAGTCCAGTATTTGGCCGATGCCGCCGACATCCTGGATCACCAGGTTGAACACGTCATTCTTCTGACTGGAAGAGTTTTGGAACAAAGACCTGAAAAGATAAAGCCAGAGATCAAGTAACGTGTACAGGAATATCTCAGGAAATTAAAATACCATTGAACAGTTTATTTATTGCAGCAATTCCATTGAAAAGGTGTACATAGTGTAGATATTTTTTAAGTATCAATATGTTTTATTTTGGTTGATTATGGCTTTGAGATAACGAAAACCAAACTTTCCCAAAAAACTTGAATTTGAAGACCAACAACAAAAAAAAGATTCAGACCCTTGTAAACTTACTTTCATTGAACCTAGAAGTTTAATTCGGCTAGAAAATGCAACAGATATCTGAACATAATAAATCAACATAAATGGTTAATTTTTTGAGGGCCAGGGATTTCTCTGTTTCCATTTATATTTTAATAAAAAATGAAAAGGGCAGAAGTTATTTAAGAATATTCTCAACAATCAATGGAAAAAAAAAAAACTTTGTACGTACAACAATCAAATCCTTTTTGTAAGTGTTGACCATCTTTTTGTCTGTTTCTATTGGTATTGTGATGATTTATTTTCAGTGATGAGTTTTCAGGTCGGAAGGCCTCTTTGCCATCACCCTAATCTTTTGTTCACTTTGCAGCTTCTTTATTAGACGGAAGAAATGCAGGCAGTGCGTAGAGGTTGTGAAATCTAATTGTACATGTTTTCTTAGCTATACTTATATATAAATGAACAATAACAAAACATTTAAAATTACTCTGGTATTTAAAAATATATTATCATGATTCTATATCATATATGAACTTGAAGTTAAATGGAATTACTAAAATAAATGAACTATTTGATGATTTGATTGAGATGCACCTGTACACATTTGGTTGGTTGGTTGTTTTTTTTTTTTAAACATCTCACTGTAATTTAGCAAAAAAAATTTAATAAATAAAGACATCAAGGCACCTGAAATAGGAACTGAAAGCAGCCAGGACATTTTTGTGGGCTTTGAAGCAGACACCTTTCACCACGAGCATGCAGTCACAGAGCAGCCCTTGAATCCTCTGCTCCTGGAGCTGCTGGAGGAGGTAGGAGCTGTGGCTGGATAGGGTGTCCATGGTCAACCAGCTGCTGCAACTACTCCATACAAACAAAACACAAGAGTCACGAGTCAAGAGCAACTACTGGCTAAACAGACCTCTTCTTGTGCATCTCAGGCTGACTAGTAACCTGACAGCACTTTCAAAATCGTAAAGTATATCTATATCGCTCAACAACAGCGCGGAATACAGAGTCTGAGCTACGAGACCACCCATGCAAAAATTGGACGGAACAGTCGAGGTAGCGTCGAGGCCATAGAAGTTGACGTAAACCTATATCGCGCAACTCTTTGCGAAAACGCAGAGAGTCAACAAAGAGATGTTTCCTATTATCAATCGTTTGGTAAAATCAGGAATTAAATTAGTCCAAATGGTAAGAAAAATATTCCCCACCTTTAATTGGGATGATCGGTCACTTTACTACAGCTTAAATACTGCGTCATTTCCTGGTACATCAACGGTGCCAGTTTTCTTACAAAACAAGAAAATGTTGTGCTTAAAATTTAACTTTGAAGCATGCTTTAAAACCTTTATAAAACTATTGAACGTTTTTCCAGTCACAGGCACAAACACTATAGATGATTTCCTTGCCCCTTAGAAACGATACGCCAGCTCTTCTGCCATATTGCGTGTGGCACGTCCGATAGTTCAAGTGCGGAAGTAACGTTGAAAACAGTTTTCCAAATAAAATAATTCAAAAGTTTACTTTCACTTAAAGAGCAAAAAGGGCAATTGATAAAAAGAAGAAAAAGTAAGCAGCAACAAAAATCTCCTTAAAATTATTTTACCCTTATTTTTGCTATTTTGCATAATACTTACTATTTAAGGATTAAGATTAATCACTGTTTAATAATAGTAATAATAATTTTACCTAAATATCATTATTAAAGAATTCACCCTGGTTGTTCGGATTAAGGGGTAGTTTTGCCAAGTTGCAATATGAAATTTGTCATTAGCGAACGTGTACCGATTCTTAGCACTGTTGCCACTCACAACATGGCGGTAGCATTGACGGACGATTCTCCAGTGACTCGGTGAGCCAGGAACTCTGTTTTTCTGAGACGCGTTTCACGTCGGAACGCTAACCTTGTAGTTCCTAAGTCCTGACATTGTCACGTGTGTTTTGAAAAGTTGATTCGAAAGTAGCGTGTGCTTCGCATGGTTTTCACCGAAGTTTCAGCCAGAGGTTTATTGATATCCGTCGCAACGTGAAGCCGTTGTTTTTAACGGTAAACGGCATTAGCTTAACCGAGCGTAACGGCAAGCCTGGTGCTATTTAAGCGTGGACGTTTAATCGGCTTTGGTTGGTTTTACCAGGGTGCTATTAATTTATTCCACACGTTGACTGCCTGAGAAGAGTTAACGGTAAAGAAGACACGAAGAGAAGCTTATCATTATGGTGTTCTTCACCTGCAACGCATGTGGCGAATCCTTGAAAAAAGCCCAAGTCGATAAACATGTAATGAAGTGCCGTGGGTGCCAAGTTCTGTCCTGTATCGACTGCGGAAAAGACTTTTGGTAATAACTGTTTTCTTTAACCAGCTGTTTTTTTTTTTTTTAGATGCAGTACTTTCTAAATGTTTAAAATGTGCTTAATTTTAAACAATTCCAATGGCACTCTGGCCATATGCTTCATGTCATTATCATGGAGGACCATCTCCGACATCCCAAACCAGGTCCTGATAGGTCTTCTATCCAGGATTGTCCTCCATTTAACTCATCTTCCTATCAACTCTAACCAGCTTCTCTGTCCCCACTAAAAAAAGCCAACAAAAAAACACTATTAAGTGTAATGCTGCCATTGCAGTGTTCTTGATATTTTTAGGGCGATACACAATTTTGTGTCAGAGAACCTTCTTCCTCCTACCCGTGCAATTCTAACACATAAAAACATAGTAAAATACATTATAATTTGTGGTTGGAACATGACATTGCAGAATGTGAAAGAATTCCAGGTGTTTGAAACGTTTGTTGCAAGGCACTTCACCACATTTAAGATGGTTGTCTCATCTTGGCTGTGTCACACGTAGGGGCGAGGACTACAAAAACCACACGAAATGTATCAGCGAGGACCAGAAATACGGTGGAAAAGGTTACGAGGCCAAGGCGTATAAAGGAGATGTGAAACAGAAGCAGTGGTTACAGGTAAGCGGTCCTCATTGAACATCAGCATACGCGCGAGTAAGGAGGGTCGCTTCTCTTAATGCTCGTCTTGTTGTGCCTTTGTCATGCAGAGAATCAACGAAGCCATGAACAAACCCGGGGTCAGCGCTAAGCTGAGAGATGTGCTCTGCCAAGTTAGCGGTTATGAAAACGTGCCGAGGAAGAAGGCAAAGTTTCAGGTCGGTATTACGTACAACATTAAAAGCTTTCATTTTGTTTAAAGTGCTTTAAATGAAGGAGGAACACTGGGTGAATGAATGCCTTGTGACCACATGAGCAGCGGTAATTTTTTTTCTCTCTCTCTTCAGAACTGGATAAGGAGCAGTTTAAAAATATCAAACACTGGGCTACAGGAGGAGGTGTGGGACATAATTGCTGCTGCAGACAGTGTAAGTTATTTTAGCTTATTTTATCAAGATAACCATCATATGCTTGAACGTCCCACATTTTTTTGTGCTTTGGACCTTTTGACCAGTTAGAAGCAAACACGTCTTTTTTTGTATAAAAGATGTCAGAAGGCTTAGATTTCAGTATATTTATGATAAGTTGTATTTAAACGCTCTGATAATGACCTACAAAAGTACTTTATTGCTTTACTTAATGTGTTAACGTTACTTGAACCCTAGTGTTGCTGGTATTGCTATTTTAATAATTATATGTTACAATGAGAAATGAAGCCATGCGCTCTGTAGCGCTGGCCTTTTATATGCATACCTAGATTAATTTATATGTCTGCTCGTTTAATAATGGATGTAAAAATGTTTTAAAATGTTTAAAAATTAACTTAATTCTTTATCACCCATCTATAAGACTCCCCCGGTGACACAAACGACCAAAGAATCTGCAGACATGGAGGCTGACATCCGAGTGGACACCAACGGAACTGAGGATCAAGAAGAGCAGTCGAACACTGAAGAGGAGAAGAAGAAGAAGCTGAACAAACGGGAGCGCAAAGAGGCCCGTCAGCAGAAGAATGGAAAAGCTCCCAAAGGAGATGAAAAAAGAACTGCAGAAGAACCAGAGAAAGTCCAGAGAGGCAAACAGAAAAAGAAGGATAGGAAAAGAAAACACAAAGGAGAAGAAGATCAGACTGAGAACGGCGTTGAAGAAGATTCCAAGAAAACAAAGAGTAAATAACATTTTATTCCTTTAAATTGAAATGGTCTGCTGTTAAAGCATGCTCATCGTAATTATGTTAAGTTGTTTGTACGTATGTTTGCTGCAGATTTTATATTAAATATTGTTCTTTTGCAGCTGACGACGCTGCAGAGTCAGAGGAGACTGAAGATCAAGCCATGTCTCAGGGTAACACGGCCTTAGATTCACTTAAAGTCCTGGCGCATGTTGCCATCACACTTTAATGAATATGTGTGTGACTTATTAATTAGATTGCCAAAGAAATAGGAAAATAATTTGTATTAAGATTCCAGCAGAGGTCAGTGTCGGCTCTTCGTTTTCACCGAGGAAATGACCCTCACCAAACCTAACTATGTTTCCGATCACTCACATAGGCAAATTCAACTGGAAGGGAAACATCAAGGCAGTACTGAGAGAGTCACCTGACCAGGAGCTGTCAGTGAAAAGACTCAGGAAGAAGGTGAGAAATAAAGCAACGCAGTTCTGTCTGCATGACGCACGTATTCAACGTGACATCTGTCCTCTACTCTGAATGTGGCCATCTTTAAATGCAAAACATAACTTAACATTGGGTAAGGAGTCTATTTTTCTTTCCTTTGCAGGTTTTGGCAGCCTACTACTCTTTCGCTGGTGACATAAATTTCAAAACGGAAGATGAGCTGTTGGCCCTTTTCAACAAAAAGATCACCAAAAACCCCAAGTTTAGAGTTTTAAAAGACAGAGTGAAGCTTTTGAAGTAGACTCCTCCTTTAACAGCATGCTCTCCATGGATTTAAATGAAAGTTATTATTGATCTCCTTGGTGGCTTTTTATACAAATGAACAATTTCGAGGATTAAATGGTTTTACGCAGTGAGCCTGGTCGTTGTAATCAATACATGCACGCTTGGGACACGCCAGTTCTGTTTAATGTATAAAATGACGGTTGCAACGGAAGGCTGCTCTGTTGCGCATTCCAAGCTCACGGTAAGGCCGGGGAATGGCACCTTATCTGTGGGATTGGATGTTGCCGTGGGGATGGGGGGTGTAGAGACGCAGGGAGAGGTGCACCTGAGCTGAATCCGACTCTCACACGGGACGAAGCTAATGCACATTCCTCCGCACTGCGAACGGGGTTCACTTGGCCGGAGACACAGAAGCTCCATAGAAGCAAGACGCTTGGTGTCAGCCTCAGGTGAAGTTTTAATGCTTTCTGATTTTCCACGACTAGAATAAGCAGTTTCTTTACCCTGTACACACATGCTTACACACCCATACACTCACGCTCACAGAGAATGAGTAAACCTGCCCAGCTTTATGAAGCTCCTCTAATCCCAGATGGTTTAACACTGATGCTCATTCATCACGCTGCTTACCTGTAACACTATATAGCATACTCTGGGTTTTAGTTGAGCTGTTACTCAAGTTTGCTAGTGTTAAAATTATGTTTTCGCATTCAGCCTGCGTCAGTTGGATTTAAGTCTTATATTTTGATCCAGATCACACAGGATATTGAGTTGATCGCATCTTTACTGTTTTGGAGCTATGGGGTTGTTTTAAAAACGTTGCATTCTTTCAGTTTAAATATCTTCTCATAAAACTCCAGGAACCTGTCATAAGTTGCTAGGGTCAGAAGGTCCTAGCAATCTAATGATGAACGCTATTCTAGTTGACAAGCAACTAGAATAGTGTTCTAGTCATAAGATTAACAACCTGACCACAAAGGTGGTCAGTTATAACTGTTTTTCAGCTAAAATAAAACTGAACCAGAAAGTACTCGCTATTTATCAGTGTGTACGCTTTAACTTCTCACTTCAGAGAGTTCAGAAGTAGGACAACCGTGTCAGATTCTTGCTCTATGTAAAGGTATACAGTGAACTCAAGATGAAGTGTGGCACATAGCCAGCTACTATGTATTCTGTAAAGTTAATGACTGAAGGAAGGAAAATAACATAAAAAAAAAATCTTAATTTTCTGTTTGACACAAGAAAGTCTGATAGGATGATTCTTCGTAAATAAGATGCATGGCAGCTTTTGCTTACAGGCTGCAGAGAACATACAAAGCAAACCTTTTTCTTGGAAAATATGATCCTGCATGAAATTAATCACATCTTTGCTCTTTGTTGTTAAAAGTAGCTCAAGTTCAGTTCATTGGATAGTGAGCCTCTGTGTCACTGATATAGCTGAAATTTTGTAGTCAGAAACGCTTTTTTTTTTTTTTTTTTTTTGTAGACATTAAGCATATTGGGGAAGCCAGTTCCAGTGATGAAAAAAACCTTTCTTGTCATTACGAATTAGCCAAGAGATATTCATAGTTAAGAAAAATGAATTTTGAATTGTATCCCAGAATTATGAAATAGTTATGGCAAGCTAAGAGAGACTTATGGTGTATCCCATCAGTTGAGAGGTGGTCGAGTTAAATATTTTTAGAAAGCTAAGTTGTAATTATGAAATGCAAAGTTCAAATTTTGTTGCACCTTAGAATTATGAGATGCTAAGTTATAATTATAAGGTAGCAATGCCAAAAAATTAGAAGCTAGCTTAGTAAAATCTGTACTTTCTTAGAAAATTAATGATTGCCACACTTATGAATATGTTAATTGTATTCAATAAGGCATTCTGTTTTCACAGTACATAGGCATTGTGTACAATAATTTGGCTATGTATTTTTATGGCCATTACTTATTTATAATACAAAGAAAACTACAACTGTCCTCGATCTTACGTCATTGACAAGCGACGCTGCGTCCCAACAGGAAGAGTCTTCAATTCAGTTGGCTTTCAGAGCTAAAGTGAGTTGAAGAACAGCAAAATGTTCAATGACAGCGAGCTGGCGACGCTGCGGAACAGATTCAAGAGAGATGCGGAGCTGCTCATGCAGGCGACGACGTCGGCCGTCGACGGTGAAAAGAGTAAGCTTAAAAATGCTACGTCGGCTAACTACGTTAGCTTATAGAAGTAGTTCAGTGTGTTTGAACGTTGGAATTGGAAGACCGTAATTAATTATCTCACGTTCATTCCTTCGTCTGTTCTAGCAGTTTTGCCATTGGAGAAGTAGTTTTAGACACAGTAATATGACACTCTGCTAACATGAGAGAAGAATTAAAAAAGAAGTTAAGAGGTGCTTTCATACAGACATGTAAAGTCTAAAGTTAGCTATTTTAACTTACTGCCTCTGTCAATATGTACAGCTGACATGGAAGTAATTTAGTTTGTGGGTTTATAACAGTTTTTGTTTTTATACACCGTTTCCCCTCACTGCAATAAACCATGTACATGACACAAAAGGCACAATAATTAGACACCTCTTGCATAGCCCAGTTATCTATTCGTCAAAGTAATGTTTGACCTAACAATAGGGAGAGTTTCGGTGGCTGGCTGCATTTGTAATGCTACATTAAGCATCTCTAATCATTTTGGGATTATTCTGCTTTTGCAAGCAGTGCAATCTCGCCCACATTTCCTTGCAAAGGTTTTCATGCTCAGATTGTGACACTCCTGACAACCACAAATTCCCATGTGTTTTATTGGGCTTCAACATGACACATCAATGCAAATTTGTTTGTAAGTGTGAAGTAAAAGGAAAATGATATGGCCCACTCAGTACTTTGTAAAGCTATTATTTGCAACCAACTTTTTTTTTTTTTTGCTTTGTTGTTAAAAGTAGCTCAAGTTCAGTTGATTGGATAGCGAGTCTCTGTGTCAATCTTCAAACCTTTCTTTACATTTACCTGTGGAATTGGTCTGGACTGTAGTCGGACCATTGAAGCAAATGATTTTGTTTGACCTGAAAATGGAACTTCTTGTGGCTTTCTTTGAACAGTGCTTGTCTTTTAATAGTTGTCCTATCAGGTGGACGATCGTCTCGGGAAAATGGTTTAGTAACCTAATCATCCTTAAACATGTCTTGTACAGGCTTTCAGAAGTCAGTTGTAAAGCAATTCGTTTCAGGGTATCAAAGTCAATCGGTTCTTGTACTAATACAGACTAGTCTTTTTAGATTTTTATTTGTAAAAGCAGTGCTTCCCCTTTAATTATGCAGTAATTCTATGTTGGTCTGAAATAAAATTCCAGTAAAATATACTGAGGTTTGTTGTCTAAACGGTGTGAAAACATGTATGAGGTAGAAAAATGCTTAACACATGAACTGACCATTCTCAGTTCATCTGACTACCACAATCCTTCTCTTCAAATTTCAGAGTTAGACCATCTTTCACATTCTTTTACCAAATTTTACGTTAAAAACTTGCCATCAGTTAAATCCTGGTCCTCCCCTAGATTGCAGAATGAACGTCACTACTGAATGTTACGTCTTTCTTTTCCAGTGTTTGTTTTTGTTTTTTTCTTTTAAGGAACCTTAGCAATTTTCTAGCTTTGCAGCTATCACTGGCATAAATCCAGCAATTCCTAATGGTTTTAATTGTAATCAGAAACTTTGTCAGCTCTGATATATGATGTAGAAACTGCTCTCATATATTCTTGTGGGTCATTGACAAGATGTTTTTTTTTTTTTTAATGTCTATATACATTTTTTCTAAACTTTAAATCTTAGTGCAGCTTCTTTTCTAGCCAGTGAGTTCATTGGGAGCTCTGCACAGAGGAGTCCAGCATGCCTAACCACTTCAGCAGCCAAAAACAGGCTGAAAGACGTTTAATCAGCCAGTAAATTATAGAGATTAATAGCTTTCCGAAAGGCAAGATTATCCTCAAGAAACCTATCGGTTTCACCTCAAAAGCTGCTTAAATCTGACAGAAGGAGATTTGCACATTCTGTTAAGGCAAGTTAAAGCTCATATTTGCTTGTAAAACCTAGGTAAGACTCTGTTCCTCATCGTTTTCCAGTAATTTTCTTTTGCGTTTTCATTGACACTGATACTTGTTTTTTATTTTACTTCCTTTATTTAATTCACTGAGGCCTAGATCTCCTTTTCAAGATTGAGCTGGGCAGAAATCTGCAACACACAATAACCTGGTTACACAACAGTAAAGAAAAAGAAACAAATATACATATTTGTTTTACCTACAACCAGCTCTGGTTGGAGGTTTGCATCCACTCATCAATTTGAATGTCATATTATGGGCTTTTACTGTTTATTATTATAAACATTTAACATATAATGGCTTTTATTTGTGGTGACATAATTATACAACAATAATTAAAGTAGATTTTATGTGGTTACATCCTCAAAAATTGACATACACCATCACTAATATTTGTGTAAATGATCCATAACAAATCGCAGAGAACCTGCAGGTTCCTCTGTAGTCATCAGTATGTTTCTGGCAGAATTCTGGTTTTATGTTTGACCAACGCTCTGGGGAAAACTACCAATGATCAGTTAAATCGGTGTGTGCACTGGTACATACCTGGCTTTAAATTTGTAATCTATAGATTTTCAATAGGGTTGAGTTAGAAACCACTCCGGAAAATGAACAACGTCAGCCGTATGGTACATGTTTATCCTTCCCAAAAGCAGTTTTGATTTGTGTTTGGGATCCTTTTGTTGATCATCAAAACCAAACTTGGACCAAACTCATCTATATCTGATTGAAGATGTATGATTTGGAGAAAGTTGTCTGTCCTCATTATTCCACTCATAATGTGCAATGCACCAGTCCTGCTACCAGTGATCAAACCTCACTCCGTCATACTACCACCACCATGCATGACGGTGTGTGCAGGGTTTTTAGGTTGACAAGCCTCAACACGACTTCTCCAAGCAATCGTTCTGTTTCCGAGGGTGAGTTTGGGTCAGATGGCTGCAACTTGGACACAAAATTAGATTTGCCCACAGAACAATCATTTTAACAAATTTTGTAATGAATAAAGAGGGTTAAATGTAATCTTAAAACTTTTCGGGATTTGGGGATCATGCTTACAATAGTGGTCTGTGCCTGGAAACAACCAGTTTAAGTGAGTTTTACCAATTCTGCCAGGAATTACAGAATTACAACAGATGCTTGATCATTACAAAAATCAGCCACTTCTTAAAAGGCATTTGGGCAAATATTAGTGTTGTTTGTAAGTATGAGTTTATAGGAATAGTTTTGACCCAAGGTGGTTTAGATCCACAAAGGTAAATCTACAGTAAGTTAAAACTTAAGCGCCCAATTCTTGTTTTTAAAAATTCTGTATTCCACTGAAGTCTTCTTGGAACATAATTACTCTCGGATGTGTTAAGTCGCTGCACTTTTCCAACTTTTGACGCGTATCACCTTTCAGGTCAGGAGGAAAAAGATCTGAAGCCTCTCCCTCGCATCAACAAGCACTCCGTTTTCTGGATCGTGGCGTCGGTAGCTGTGACGTACTATGCAGATTTCCTGCATGTCATTATGGAGAACGATGAAGTCAAAAGGTAAAACCGAATCCCAAACATACTTTAGCAGTAAGTCAAAACTAGATTTAGTAGGCATAACATTTCTCACATTAGCATTGTGAATTTGAAGATATTTTTAGACAAATCAGAGCAGAAGAATGAAGACATTACGTTATCGTAACTATAGAGACAGTATAGCTTTAAAGTGGTGTAGATAAGTGACAAAGAAAGTAAACCCCTTTCCAGATATACTAGTTTACATCCTAATGCATAAATAAAAAGAATCAGTGTTCTTATAATTACTGTGCAATTGTAATACTAAATAAAAAAAGCACATGATGAAGTCAGAGGTGTAATATTAGGGTCATTTATTCCCTATATTTAATAACATGAAATATAATGATTTTACAATATAGATTACACAGGGAAGTAAACATTTACACATCATGACCAAGGAGGATCAGTTACACAAGGTAATGAACTCATTCAGCATACATTCATGTACTGCCTACTAGGTTTTTTTCTATTAGAAGAGTCATTATGCTTTGTGTCCTCTGTGCAGCTCATGACCCTTCAGCTTTACATTTCCTCCAAATATATTCATGTCTCATTTTTGCAAAAGTCTGACTTAGATCATCTCTTGCACTGTGGTATACTGATTATAATTAAGTCATTAATAGGAAAGTAATCCAGAATTATCCATTAAATCTGGTGAAGCTGAGATTAAACCCAGAACAAAATTTCTAAAAAAAATATATATGTATATTACAGGAAGCTAAAGTCTTCAGCGTAGTTGAATTGCTGTGGCTGGATTTTTAAAGAACTGGGTGCAAAATCGCAGCAAATTTAAAGTCACGAGACAATTTGTCTTATTTTTAGCCTTTCAAAAGGTTTTCTCTGACGGTAGATTTACAATTTGGTAAACCACAGTTAATCTCAAAAATGTATGCACCTCTGTCAAACTGAGTAGGACAAAAATTAAGACAAGATAAATAATTTTAGAAAACTTCTGCTTTCGTTTTGACCTTGTGCAATTTGACAAAAAAAAAAAAAAATCTACTTGAGGAGAAATGTACAAAAAATGAAAGCTGCAGCAACCTGGTTGGATTGGTATGGAAATCTTTCATGATCTGCTTAAATCGTTTAGACATTTGATGTTTTCAAGTTCACCTTGTCATGATTTACAGTTAATATGATTAATTTGAAGTAAGGTTAAGTGAACCCCATGGTTGTTTTTTTTTTTTTTGTTTGTTTTTTTTGTAAATGCTCATTTACTTTTTTTTTTTTTAGATAAAGTGATAGTTTTCAGAAACGTTCCGAAGGACCTCATTGTACAAAGGTGTCAAGTCAAGTGTCAGTCTGTGAAACAAAGCATTGTGCGTATAACAATGGCACAAAGAAGACGGTCATTAAAAGTTCAGATAAAAATGGGACAGTCACGTTACAGAAACTGGATGCTCTTCCAGAAATTATAAAAACACGAGACATGAGCTTGTCAAGCAGACTGCCAAAAAAGGCGACAGAAACACTCAAGGATCCGAGGGAAGGGGTCACGTTGCAAAACGGTAGGAAAAGAAAAAACCCTAAACAAAAAAAAAAAAAAAAACACCCAGGCCTGGCTGAAATTTCACAAAACCTTTGTGACAGAATGTGTTGTAGTCTGATAAAAACCAAAGTTGAACTTTTGGGCCACAGTTGACAAAAGCACACCAAACATATTTGCTCACCACTCCAAATCATTAGGTTAATGTTTTCCCATCTCTTAAAGATGAACGCACAAAGGGTGATGCTTAATCCTATGGTTTGAAAATGGTATGTGACTCAAGTTCATATGTGTGTGAAGGCAGACAAGGGAATACATCTGGCAGTATAATGTATGTTTGGTACAAATGCAATGCTGTGTATTGGCAAAAGAACACCAAGTTGAAGTCCTACTGTGCTCTGAACTTTTAATCAACACCTCTACAGGTGAGCACATCACCTGTTTCATCCTCTTTACTTTGGCTTCTCTTTTTGGAATTTGATTTTAAAATGTTACTGCTTGTTTTTAAAGCTCTTAGCTGCCTTGCCCAACCTTACTTCTCTGAACTTTTTAGTCTTCCTATATATGGGAGATCCCTGAGGTCATCAAACCAACTTTTATTAGATGTTCCGAAAACTAGGCTAAAGCTTATGGGGTGACTAGGCTCTTTCAGTGTCAGCACCCCGACTCTGCAACAATCTCCCTCTACACCTTCGTTCCACCTCTGACCTCAAAGCTCAAGACTCATCTCTTTAGACAGGCTTTTAATATCATGCAGCGTCGTGGCATTTTCCCTTATTTTTGTTGTTGTTTTCTTTTTCTTGTGATAAATCTTACAGGTAGTTTAAGAGGTCACCTGTAGAAGGCTGTGGACTAATCGGATCTTGTATGTTCTGAAAACTTTTATGAAGAATAGATTGACCGATGTGACGTACTAATAGACTTCTACCAAGGAAGACTGAATAAAAGGTTGCTTCAAAAATGTATTTTATGGGTGTGTACACTAAAGAGCAGGATGAAATTACCACATTGTATCTTCATTTTCTGCTGTAATAAGTAGTTTAAAAGGATGAAAGATTGTGGATTTGTATTCTTTATATTGTACGTAAATATCAAGTTCAGACATTCACATTTTAAGAAAGGAACTCTGGTCAAATAGTGCTTAGCCATTGTCAAACAGTTCTTTTTCACTCACGAACGTCAGGAACAGTGGATTCAATACAAAAGAAACCACTGATATATGATACTCTACAGACACCGTGATGTGATACCCTATTCTGTTTCTATTGAAACCTGTACAGATGACGGAATAAATGCACCTCCCCTTGTTTTTTCAGCTGGTGGTTTAACGTCGGCCTGATACTCCTTGGGATCTGCTTGTCTCTGGCTGTGTTTTGCATTGTGTACCTGGAGTGGTTCAAAGGCATTCAGCACTATGACCAGGAGTACCCAGCCGTTCCTCCCATTACCACAGCAGCCTTTATTGCTGCATCATGCAGGTAAAGCACACACAGAAAGAGAGAGAAAAATGCCAGCACAAGTGTATGTCAGCAAAAGCTGTATTTTGTTCTAAAACATCTAAAATTCAAGGACAGAGTTTTGCTTCTGCAACATAGAAGAATTTTCCCACCCAAAGTGACTATATTTCCCCTTTAAATGACCTTATAATTTTTTTTAGTAGTAGGAAATATAAAAATTGTATTACAAAAGATTTTGCTGCCCCATCTATCGATAAGACATACCACTATATTTAAAAAAAAAATTCAAAAGAATATATGAGGCCCAAGTACTAAAATGCTTAAAGTCTTGTTAGTAGCATTTTGCTTTAAACAGGCTTGCATTTAAAAAACAAGGGTGATATAGTTGTTCAACACTAGTTTAACTTGATTAAGAGGCCAGTATATTCTGTTAACTTGCTATTTTCTTTGTAATGACTTTATGTTAATAAAGGTAAATCTAAATCTCAACAAATTAACAAACCTTTTCCAATAACGTTTTTTTTTGGTAGTCATGATTAATATTGGAGTCATTTTAGTTGGTGGTGGTGGTCTGCTGTGTTTTTTTTTTTTTTTTTTTTTTTTCCAAGTCCAAGGTCAGCACCACCACTAGAGAAATCTTGAGCTTTACGGAGACGCGGATGTTCTTTCCTCGCAGACGTGGAATGTCCCCACACTGACCCGTGGTATCACTCTGCTTATTTGGCAAGGAAATTGGCCCGACTTAAACTTCATAGAAAAACTACGCAGCATTGCTAAAAGGAAGAGGAGAAACATTAGAGCCAACAATGCAGACAAGCTGAAGCGTACATTTAAAGCAAACTGGACTTCCTTAACGCCTCAGCGGACTTTCCATGGCTACAGTTATTCATCACAAAGTTAAATAAATGACAGATAATTCGTTAAATTTTATTTTGCTATTTAATTTTAGTTACTTACTGGCTACGTTTTCCAGTTACATTGCATAATATAGTAGTGTTTAGTTCCTCCAAATATTAATCTCTGCATGCTCTGCAATGATGGCCTGTGAAAAGCTCATGTAGTCACTCAGTGGCAGATCTGTTAAGGTTCATTACATGTGTTGTTTTGTTTTTTTTTCTTACAGCTTTAATATTGCACTGTGGCCAGTGTGGTCCTTCTTCACTCCACTAATCCTCTTCACACAGTTCATGGGCGTCGTCATGCTAATCTCTTTGCTTGGATGAATGATGAAAGGTGGGGATGATGAAACATTGTGGTCATTTTTGACTTTGTTTTTGTATTTGCTCACTGTATTAATATTGTCATTAATTAGTTGAAGATATCAAGCATTACAGAAAGTTTCATATTAAAAAAGGCTCTTATTTGCAATTTTACATTGGTGTGGTCGACAAGTTTAAGACCACACATAACACCATTTAAAAGTCTTTGGCTCTCCTTTTTTGATGTATACCTTGTAAAAATAATTCAAGTAAAAAAATAAAAAAAAAACTTTGATGGAATAACTTCATTTTGAACAGTCGCACAAATCTAGAAACTATTTACAACAACTGACCTGAAACGAGAAGGAGGGAAAATACAGAACATTTCAAGTAGTAATATGTTGAAAATGGCTAAATTTAATAATGATGTTATCAGTCTTTTGTCTTTGGGAAAGCTGTGTCCACTGGAGAACTACTTTTATGAAGGCAAATGTCTCATGCCAATATGTATTCCTTCATTAGTGCAAAATTGCACACAGTTTAGGTTTCTAAACATGTAGAAAGCAAAATGTGAAACTGAACTAAGTTCAGAAAGCGGTGTAGAGAAGCCACGCGGGTTTGGGATTAGGAAGCAAATGTGAATCGGGTTGCAGTAATGAAACCGGAAGCTATTACATAAGGAGGAAAACGTATGTTAGCTCAGCCTAAGTTCTTTGGAGTCAAACCTGTGATCTCAGATGGACTGAGAGACAGAGGACAAGTGTTCTGTGGTCAAACGAGTCCATGTTTCAGCTTGCTTCTTGAAAACCACACACACTTTTGCTGTTTGGTGCCAAACATGTACAAAGCCAGTCTTTGGCATATGGGTCCCATGCATCAATGCAGACAAAAGGGTCATTTTGGAGATGCACCTTAAGGTGAAATGGGACAATTCTTATTTATTTATTTATTTTGCATTACAACAGTCCCAATGTGTGTTTCTGGCTGATATCCCTTCAGTTCATGTTGGTCTTCTGTTGAAAGTGGTGCAAAATGAGACCAGAGTTGAACACCGAGGACTGCAAACTGTTCCTTCCTTCTATTTAAAGTGTAAATAGAAGGAAGAAACTTTCTGAATTTGTCGGTAGCATAAAATCTCTTTTTTACCCGAGCTTTAAAAACAATGCTGCGGTCAGTCAGTCTAATTAAAGCATTGCTGTTCTCCAATTTATTGCGAACCTTCTTCCCCTGCAAAATGTGATGTCATCCTTTCTGTTCTATCTTTTTTAGGGCAAAACACCAGAAATGAGAAAAGCAAGGCGTTCTCCCCAGGGTTCTCTGCTTCTCTAAATCTCTCACTAACTCAGTTTATCTACACGCAAAAGGCTGATCCAAACTCACCGTTTTAAAGTGGCATTGTTATTGTGACGTAACTTTGTGTCCTTCTGCTTTTTGTGTTTGCAGCACACTTGCAGAGGTATTGTGAACATGCAAAATGTCGAGATACTTGATGCTAGAAAATGAAAGGTGTTTGTTTTTAGGTTAAGACATCTGCTTATACTTTGTGTTTTCTACCGTTTTAATGTTTTTTTAAAAAATAAACTCTTCTCACCATTTTCAAAGAATGTGTGAACTTGACTCAGCTTTAAATGAACATAAATTTAAATGTGTTAACTGAACCCGATTCCTTTGGGATACATTATATTCTCAAACAAAACATTTCTGTCATTTACAAAGTGATTTTTGGATCTCAGATAAGCCTGTCGCAATAATAAATTAATTGAATGATAATTAAGAGGAGCTCAATAATTTCCATTCAGATTTTTTTTTGAGGGGCAATTTTGTTTGCAGAAACGCTGTTATCCATTTCATTTACGGTTTCGGTTATGTGTGGTTTTCATTTCCGTTTTGTTTACTGTATTTGGTTGTCATGTTTTATTCTTCAGCTTCCACTGTAAAATGTTCTTTACCAAATTAAAGTGTATTGGTCTTTTACAGGGCGAACTTGCACTATTATGCCATTATCGATATATTACTTGAGAAGGGTCTCAAAACAACAATATTATCGTTTGTCGCAGTAATTACTGGGAGAATCTATCATCCAGCAAAATTTATGGTGACAGGTTTAATCTCACACTGTTAAAAATGTCAGTTCTGTCTCGGCTTTTGAATACAGTTTAGATTAATATTTCACTTGAACCGCTCGACATCACCTTAACCTGAAACAGCAGCTGTTGTGTCCGAAATGTTGCACAAAAAACTTTCTTCTGAGCGTGACTCTCAAATTTGAAAGGAATCCGTTGATGCTCAGTAGGATGGAAGTAGCGGAACACAGGAAGCCATTTTATTCGACATCGTTTGAGTCCTATTCTGGCCAGCCAACTAAATTTCAGAGACCGGTTGGTGTGTTTTGGCCCGTTTTCTCTTGGCTGTGCCTTCAAGCACTTGACACTTTGCACTTTTGTACACTCCTGGAGAAGAAGGAGGGCGGGGAGGCGGTCAGCACCGGAGGATAATGAGGTCCTGCTGGCTTAGCATAATAGCTCTTATCTCCATTCCTGCAACAAAAACAAACAGTTTGCCTAAATATATTTTTTTAATAGGATCTCCCCCAAAAACAGATTCATGTAGAGCACATTCCAATTGCAAGACCCACGGGCAAAACAAACTCCAGCCCGCCTCGGCTAGAATCCAGATGGCCCCATAAATACAACTCTAACGTAATAGCTGTGCGCATAAATATTAATTTATTAGTCTAATCAAATTAGTTTTTATTTGCATAGTACCAAACTATGTCAATGTGACAAGATGTGTAATATTTGGTTTCAAAAATGCAGAAAAAGCTGCAGTAATCCAACTGTTTAATGGAGAGTTTTACATTCTGCCACAACTGGCCCTTAGAAGATGTTTATTATCTTGATGTGGCCAAAAGTGAATATTAATTTGACACCCCTGATGTAGGAACACTGTGTAACTGAAAGATTTTTGTTCAGATCGAAGGCCCTTGCAAAAACATGACATTTTGGGTAGTGGTTTTATCAAAACCAGATTTGTCTGAGTTTTACAGGCAAAAAATATTTGCAAATTTTCAGGATAGCCCAGGTAGGTTGGAAGTACATCAGGTGTCAAATCTTTGCACAGAAGATGCTCGGTTGGATTTAGGTGTGGGCTTTGACTGGACCAGTGAACATTAAATATGCTTCAGTCTAAACCAGTAGTAGCTCTGGCTCTTATGTTCAGAGTCACTGCATTCATATTGTCAGTGATAGCTTCTGTTTTAAACACCATTAAAACGATACAGGAAGTCGAAGGGTGGCTGCTGATTGTATTCTCACATAATGCTAACTTCAGCAAGCAGAAGACGTCAAGCAAAAGGCCAAACGTGCATCCGAACCTTGTGGCCTAAATGTCACCGAGTTGATTTTCTTGATTGGCCTGAGGCGCCCCCCAAAAATTCAATCAGCGTTTCCAACTTAATCTGTCCCTCTCCACAGCCTGCTGATAAGGAACGGATCTCCCCTCTGTCAGTGGTCAAGTCAGTGCTCAAACGGATGACTTTAATCTGCAGCGGCAACACAAAGTTCATCCCACTGAAGTTTTTTTTTTTTTTTTTTTTCAGGAAAGTGCTTTGTCACCTCGAAACATTTTTTTCTCTCTCCAAATCTCGTAAAATCATCTCCGCCACGCTGTTCATCGACTCATTTGGGACGGTGAACAGTGTCTATTTTATGTTTGACCCACGAAGACGGGAGCTGGAATGATAATGTGATCTCTAGCGCCGAGGTTGTCATCTGCATCGTGTTGGTAACCAATCACCTGTCAGCTAGACCCGCGATTTAACGATGTTCAGCAGGACCCAGAAAAATCTAGTCAAAGTTTTTTGTTTTGTTTTGGGTTTTTTTTTCCATGTACCTCCGGGGAGCCGCCTTCGTTTGTATCATTTTGTCTGAGTTTAGAATATCACTGTAAGCTCAATTTTTGTTTTTTTCGTTTTGAGCCTACTTTATATTCTTTTTTTATGTTTTTTTTTCTTTCACAAATGGAGCATATTTATACAAAACACTTTTTAAAAAAAACTTATGACACGTCATAAAGACTGCATTTCCTTTTTTGTTGTCAAATAAAAAAAATTCTGAAAATGTTTAAATTTTAATTCATAATGAAATAATTATTAGCGCTGCTTTTTTTTAAAAGCATTTCCAGGTATTAATTGATTTCTTTTGCAGAGGGAAATCTTTGTGTGTGTGTGTGTGTGTGTGTGTGTGTGTGTGTGTGTGTGTGTGTGTGTGTGTTCGAGATAAGCAGCTTGTGTCTTTTTTTTTCCAATATGAAAGCTGATCATCGTCCGAGTTCACTTTGGATCATTTATTTATGTGTGATAATTGTTACCGTTTTTTAATTATTGTTATTTTGCCTTTATTGTAGAATGAGAAAATTTTAGCAACATATTTTATGTATTTAAATAATAAAAAAAGGGAAAGAGAAACCCTCAGGGTAACAACTAAACCAAGCTTCTTTTTTAATTTTTTTATTAATAATAAAAACTCCCACCGGGTATCCAGGTTCCGTTTTATTTATCGGTATGCTAGCAGGTTACTGTGAAAGTATGTGTTTATATTGACTAGATTTCTCAAAATCCCATCTATCTCCCATCTGACCTCCTCTCAGTTTTTTCTGGACAGTCCCCACCTTTGTTACGCAAATTACGTGCAGACGCCTCCGCTTTTTACCCGTCTGCGTCCCGATCATCTATTAAATCTCCGTGACTGCACAACAAGCCATTGTGAATTAAACAATAGATGTTTATTTTTCTTTTCCTTTTGTTTTTGATCATCTGAACTGGTCATCTTGACTTTCAGCTCAATACCTGGACGGCTGAAAGCGAGAAGGTGTCCTGCGCCAGTTGGACTGAGGCGCAGGATTTGGGAGAAACTTGTTTTTCTGCTATGTGGGTTAACTTTTCGCTTTAGGTCTTAGCTTTTCGCTTTAGGTCTTAGCTTTTCGCTTTAGGTCTTAGCTTTACGCTTTAGGTCTTAGCTTTACGCTTTAGGTCTTAGCTTTTCTTAGACAATGAGTAGTTGACATTGCAGTCACAGGGAGATCAACCAACTTCTTAGAAACATGTGGGTGTTTCCACCAGGCGGACGCCTGGGATCACCTATGAATGTAATTAAAACCCTCATTTGATGTGACTCAGTGGGCTTATTAGACGCACAGATATTTGCGTTTCGGGGTTAGGCCCACGGGGCGACACTGGCATCTATCAAGTCAATCCCGGACGAGGCTGGACACTGGAGCCTGTGCGTAACCACTGAGCCGGACCTCGAAGATCGAGTTCATGCTTGGCACTCTTTGTATCCGTCTGACTCAGCGCCATGTGGAAACCCGTAGCGCACCTGACCTCCCTCTGATGCACTTATAGCGCACAAAAGCTTTGACTTTTTCCTCGCACCGTTGCACTTTTTGCACATTAACCCAGGTGGCGGAACACGGCGCCCTGAACATCATGTCCCTGAACAAGTACAGCCGGAGCTCCTCTTCCTCGTCATCCTCCAGCTCCGTACGGGACAAGAAGGTCTTTGCCAAGCTCAAGCTCAGTCTCTCGGGGGACTACCCGAGGAAGAACGCGGAGCTGCTCAGCGCTCAGTATGGGATAAACCTGCTGCTGGTCGGGGTGGCGCTGATGCTGGCCATCGCGCAGCAAGACACCCCCGTTGAGGAGAAGGACCTGCTGTCCTTCACCACCAGCCTCATGATACTGCAGCTGATCTGGATGATGTGGTACATCCTGGTGCGGCACAGCCAGAGGAACACACGAACCGAGAGGGACGTGAATGCCACTACATGCTGGATAAGAGGTGAGCTTGGTAGAGGAGGCAATCAGATGCATGGAAAGCGTCCCGTTAGAAGAGCAGGAGATTTATATATATAGTTAATCAAGCGGACAAAAACATCTATTTTTACCGACTTTGGAGGACCTTGAAGAAGTATTCA
>CAEGAE010022965.1:0-74370 GCA_903067095.1 Girardinus metallicus | reverse complement strand
TATATATATATATATATATATATATAAAACATTATTTATAAAAAGTTACATACTGCAGCTTTAATGTTAGAAAACCATCCAGTGTTTACAGAACAATTCTGGAAAGAATAGTAAACCACAATTCTACCACAAGGATGTTAAACACTGAGTGCCAGTTTTCCCAAACCCTTGATATCGGCTGTTTTTGCCGAGGATGGCACAACAAGTTATTAGGTTAAGGACCCTTACGATTTCATCACACAATATCATCATCTGAAAACCACATTTTGTATATCCCAGGCTACCTTCTGTCTGGCATTACAATTTGTTTGACACGTTGAAATGAAAAAGCAAAGAGATGAGAAATTCGTAAAGGCCTAAAGACGTTTTCACAGCACTGTCATGGCGTCCTCAGCACTCAACTTTCCCAGACACCGACTGGTGTCTGCCAGCACATCTGAGACATGCACACAACATCAAATGCACACCAGCAGCAGCAGCAGCTATTTCTGTCTTTATACGTGAAGCTGCAGCACAGAAGGGGAAAAGAAAAAAAGTTGCTTTGGAGACCCAGCAGGCATCTAGGCCCTCCGCCTGTCGGCATCAGAGCCTCCCTGCTCGACGACCAGCTGAGGGTTAGATAAATGCCAGGTGGTGGTGAAAAGGCTCCCCACTCACTGCCATGCTGAGCCGCACTCAGAGAGTATATCACAGTCTGGAGGAAGAGCAGAGGGACTGGAGAGGAATGATGAAGCGGGACGGAACGCCGACTGGCAGAGCATGAGCGAGACGGGGTAACAAGCAGGACACAAAGGAGGACATAGCTGCCTTTATGTGGCGACAAAAGGAGGTCTTGTAAGTTGGAGGCCTTGGATGGAAGAGATGGAGCTGAGCCCCTCTTCATCCCCCACCCTGAGTAAACACTCGGATGCAGAAACAACAACAAAAAAAATCAACCCTGCAAGTTGAAAGCGGACAGCGACGGTAGCTGGTGGGAGTGCGTCACTTGGGCGAAGTACTTGCGAGATTAACTGCACTTGCTTTCTCACTCTGCACAGGCGGCGGCCATTTTGTTATTGCCTTATTTGCAGCACTTTCCAAAGTAACTCACATCCCGTTCCACATTTTAGTGACATTACTACCCATCTCTTACATGTCAGTTTTACCCAATAAATGACTAGAAAGCAGTGCATAATTGTGATGTTGTAGGAAAATTATATATGGTGTGCAATTTTTTCAAATAAGTACAGAAAGCTATGAGATGCATATGTATTAAAGGGGCAGTTTTACCTGAAATTGACTGTTTTTGAGCTTTACATCATGTGTTAATATTAGTCCTTCATCAAAAATACACCTGGAGAGTTGCTTTGTTTTTTGTTTTTTTTGTATGTTTGAGAAATCCTTTAATTTCCCGAGGCAACCATTCAGCTGTGCAAAATGCATGGGTGGACCTAGCCCCGCCTTCAAGGACAAAGGTCCTCCTCAGAGCCTCTGTTTCCAAACGTCTGAGCTTCTGCTTCACAGAGCAACCCTCCCCCAATTAGCTCCTTCAGACTAGCCAGCTGAAATTAGCAAACACCTCATCACATGAGCTACTTCTCAGTGCAACACTGGTAAAAAAAAAACAAAAAAAAACGTTGTTAAAGGGGTAATAGAGGAGCCATGTTGTGTTGACTTCCTGAAGGCGGCGTTTCAGCAAGAGCAAGAGTTTTTTAAAGAGACAGAGGCCCAATTTTAAGGCGTTAATTATCAAAGTCAAATTTCCACAACAGTAACAGGGAAGATGGATGTATCCAAATATAATCAGTATTTTTGTCATCTGCATGCCAACAACAACAACAAAAAAAAAGCCCTTATTTTTCCAGAAACATGCAGTCATATTTGATCAATTATAATGCATTGCAATGAGGCTCATTTGAAAGATTAAAAGCAGAAACCGTTAAGAAGGTATTAAACATGCTTTTCATTATATTTCTGCATTGCAATAAAGTTTTCTTTTTTTTAAATGGTCTGGTGTAACATTCTAACTTTAAACATCACGTTTTCATCACCTGAAAGCAGAAAGTCGTCACAATTAACAGAAATAAAGGCTTTCAAACATCCATCTGTGTGCAATTAAGCTACATAATATATGATCAGTGATAAAGTTCCCGAAATAAATGAACTTTTCTGCAATATTCAAATCTATTGAATGTGTCTGTATATGTGGATGATAAGTACTGAGCAAAACCTGGAGCTTGGAAGCCGAACAGTGACGCAGCGGGCTGCTAAGACAGATTAGACAGTAAAAGATGATAAAATACACAGAGACCCCCGAGGGAAGGCTCAGAGCTGGGGGTTCAGCACAAAGAATGACCTGTGTTACATCATGTCTTGTTATGGGATTCATTATAAGATTGAAGATAGCAATTAGAGCAGCTTTGATAAACTAAAACACCACAACATTAAAATATCTCCCCGTATATATGCAGATATAGACATGAATTGAAACAAAGTGATTGCAACACCAGAATCCGTAGTGCTTTGAAGTTTCAGTTCATTGTTACTTTGGGGAAAATTGACAGACGTTCAGCCTAAAATGCTCCGACACCAAAAAGATCAAAAAAAAAAAAAAAAAAAAAAAAGAGCTCCAAAAGCTTCCTCTGGGCTGAAAGTGTCTGTTTCCCCGGCAGCGCTGTTCACTCAGCAGCCACCCACCGTTTGTTATAGCACGGCTCTTTACATGCATACTGTACAGGTACAACAATTCTCAGGATGTTTCACACCAATTCTCTGCAGCTGTCAACTTTAAATTGACTCTGGATGTGTGATTTTTCACACAACCTCTCATTTTCTCAGTCTCGCTGTGTAAAAAAGAAAAGAAAAAAAGGAAAAAACAAAACGTCACGGAGCATCGAAGCGTGCCTCGGAATTATCATGAAACTGTGAGGTGTAATTGCGCAGATAACAAAATGCCGCAGTGAATTCTGTCTGCAGTTTTTGAACACGGGATGAATTTGGTGATTTCCTTCATTGTTTTCCCCTCTGTTTTTTTTTTATTTTTTTGCACAAAGACCAAAAGCACAATTGACCAAAGACCAAAAGCACAATTACATGTGAACATGTCATGTTCATTGTACTCTGTCATACAGTGGACTCTGCTTCTTCTCGCAGGTGACAAAATGATTCCTAATGACGGCAATAGATGTACACAAATCAAGAGTATAACATGAGGTGTTGCTTCAATTTTCCTCTGCCGTCACTGTGTGGATTCCACCTGCCTGGCATTAAAGCTGCAGTACGTAAGTTTTACAAAAAGAAAAAAAAAAGTTGTTTTTTTTACATAGTTGTCAAAACTGTCTTGATGGTATGTTATGAGACAGATGGCCTCCACATCCTCTCTGAGCCACTATTTCCGCCAATTTTGCAGTCGTCCCATTTCAAAAACAACCAGTCAGAGCCACGAGGCGGGTCTTAGCGCTGTCAATCAACCCATGTACTCGCTGCTAAATGTGCTAAGGGCGGAGAATCAATTCTCTGTTGCAGAAAAACCGTCATCAGTGGCTATGCTAACTAGCATTAGTGGTTAATATCTAACTACCTTTACTCATTTATATTTACCTAAAGGGGCAGTATTTTGTAAAATAGATTTTCTTGGACTGTATATTATGTCAGAACGTTATTCCCTCATCAGAAATACGTCTGGAGTGTTGCTTTGATTCTTTCATGCATGTTTGAGAAACCTTTTAATCTCCCGTTGCAACCATTCAGCGGTCTTTCTGCCTTTTCCACAAAGCTCCTCCTTGGCGCTCCAGTTTCCAAGCTGAGCTTCCGCCTCACAGAGCTGCTCTCCCCTACGTCTCCCCCACTCAGCTCCTCCACACTAGCGGTAGCAGCAATTAGCAAACACCTGGTGGAACTGTACATCTGCTGAGCTCATTGTGCAAACAACTTCTCTGTGCAAACGCTCCTAAAAATGTTGGTAAAGCCTTAATGGAGAAAAGTTATAGTGATGACGTGTTGAAGGCGGAGCGTTGGAAAGAGCAGGAGTTTCTTAAAGAGACGGAGGCCCAATTTCAAAGCATTAAATTACAAAGTCCATTTTTTTGAGTCGTGTTTGATATATACAACATTTTTATAGCAACTGAAAATAACAATGATTTGATTGTGCTACAAAATGGCACTACGTGGCTGAAAAATGTCTAACACTTTCCCTTAAATAAAAGCATTTAAGCAATTTATTTGAAGAAATTTACTATTGACTATATATTTATTACTTGCATAAAAACAAAGACATTACCCACTGTAAGTATTAGTTTTATAAATTTTATATGGAAAACAACTGACTTGGAAAAGCGAGGGGACTTTTGACCTAGATTTGTTATTTTGCAATGTCATTCATTTGTTTTTCTCATTATAGTCTCTAAAATGTCAGAATTTGCACAGAACTTTATATTTTTATTTCACCGATGACATAATTTAATACTAAATCAGAAGTTATGATAAGTTACGCAGTACTGGATTAGGCTTTTTTTTTTTTTTTTTTATTTTACAAAATACCGTTTCACTTTACTTGAGTAATTTTCTTGGATGACTACTTTTATTTTCGGCTGAGTAAGAATATCCAGAAGTAGTGCCACTATTGCTTGAGGTTTTGCATACTCTACCAGTCAACAAGCCATCACAATATTTACTTTTAGAGTAAAATGTGAATTTGCTCCCAAATATATATCCCATCTGCTCCAAGATGCCACGATGAAGACATAACCAGAGTTCTTCACCTAACCTTAGGTGGTTTTAGCGTTTATATTTAAGGACAAATATGACTAATTCCAGTCCCAAACGTGTCCAGAAGATGTCAGTGTCTGCAGTGCTGCAGGTCAATAAGCCCAGCTGATGCCGTCAGCTGGGGTTTACTGTCTGCAGTCTGAGCACAAAACGACCATCGCACAACTTCTGTGTGATGCGTGAGAGTGGGTGTGTGTGTATGTGTGTTTTGGCTGGATAAGAAAAATATTCTCGGGTCTCTGTCAGACCCGAGAATGGAGAAGCGGAAAAACACATTTTTAATTCTCTAAAACCGCGGGTAAATTTTGCCAAGGCTCTTGGCGTCTTGCCTGTCTTCACATAGCAGTTTGCCATTCGTGAATGGGGAAGCGGGAAAGCACAATTCTTTTGCCTCCAACGTCCGTTCTTAAAAAAAAAAAAAAAAAAAAAAAGCGTCTCTGTACGACTGCCATCCTGGATGAACGCCAGTTCATGAGGCCGGTCAGGTGACTTAAGCCAACTTGGCGTGTCCAGCTGGATGAGAGTGTTTTGGGGGGCAGGGAGGGCGGAGGTCAGAGCCACTCCGCCGCCCTCCTCCCCCACCGCGTTCCCACCTCCATTCACCACAGCGTAGCAGATGAACTTCCTCAGATCGCTCCTCTTTAATTAGGGCCCAACAAGAGGCGTGGAAGCACCGTGACACCACGCTAATAACTCAGACGAGCCCAGCTGGGTAAACAAACCGAGCCAGGAACTGATGAGGATTTCATTAGGACATCAGAGTGCAAAGACACTCATTCAAACACACATACATTATTAAATGTCTGCTGAAACCGTCTTTACTCAGCCTGCGAGGGTAATATCACATATTTCGTAAATCCCTATTTTCTGCAGCGGGAGGAGGTTGACGGGGAAGCTAATTGGATTATCGTTTGGATTATCACTTGTGGGATTTTGAAGTCTTCATCCCGAGCTTCTGAGAAACGGACGAAAGGCGAGAGAAAAGGAAATGAGGGACAACCTAATGAGAAGGATACGATGAACGTTTTCTGTCAAGTGTTCTTCAAGCACAACAGTTCATAGTCTGGTCGTAACTCGATTCTCATCACCCCTCGCTGTTACCTCAGGGCTTTCTCCCAGTTGCCTTGATTTCTCCAGCAGAATTTCAACCTGACGTCACTTTTCAAAATGGCACCCATTCTTTGTCCAAAGAAGAACACAAAGGCCTAATGAGACAAAAGTATTCTGTGTGTGTTGTTTGTGTAACAGGGTTGTGTGTCCTGCTACATCTAAGGTAGAATACTTGCACAGAATTTCAGAAAAAAGCTTAACATACCAACAGTTAAACGTGGTAGTGGTAGTGTGATGGTGTGGGGCTGCTTCAGGACCTGGACAACTTGCCGCCAGATTGTTTCACTTATAATAAGATATTTTTGTTGTAAGTGAAATGATCCACCATTGGAACTAGAACTTTTTCTTCAATATAAAGGAATTGTTGACTTAAAACAAGCTAATGTATCTTGCTGAAAAGTTACTTGTGAGTTAGTTTTGTCTGATTTCAAGTGTTCTAAAATATTTGCACTAGAAACTAGACTAGAAATACTTGGTAAGACTTTGAGTTTTTGCGATGTAAAACACAGTCAACCACAACTACTCACTAGGTTTAGAGGGTGACTACTTTTCCACATAGGGGCAGATGGGTTTGCTTTTTTTCTTCCACATTTTAAAACTGCATTTTATATGTCGCTAACAAGCCTTCCTTCAACCAGTACCTATTTAGCTACTTTTATTAAACACATTCTTAAATATCTGAATTCATTTGAAGTTCACCTCTACACCGGCAGCCCATGCTAGGCTTCATTTGTCAGAACTGGAAAATGAAGATGTTAAAAATTCTCCAGATTGTTTGCAGGAGACGTCGCCTCTGCTGCGTCACGTTGCGGGGCGATCGCTCCTCCCTCCGGGGCGTGGGGGGGAGGGGACTGGCCCGCAGCAGCCACCATCAGGCGGTAATCCCACCTCGCCTGCATCACGTGAACCCCTTCCAGATGGAGGAGAGGGATAAAACGGGAGAGGCAAATTTCTTGCCTCAAAGCGAGGCCTCCTGAACAACTGAACTCGGACAAAATGTCTTTAACCCCGAAGGTGAACACGGCAGTGGATTATTTGGCTGCGTGGGCCTAAAAAAGAAATGCTTTCAAAGTGCAGCTGTTTGTGATCTGCGGGTGGCGTTACTGCGTGGAAGGTGTGACAGGCGGGGAGGAGGAGGAAAAGGAGGAGTCAGATGGACGCCGATGGAGACAGAGAGTACAGGGGCTAAATTTAGCCAATGGTTCTGCTGGGGTGGAGCTAATCCTCTTTGCGGTCGAATTATCTGGCCTTCGGATTAGAGAGCTTTGCCTCCATGCAAGACATCTACTCTCTAAAATGATGTCCCATCGCGGGACGTACCATGTTCCGCCGCGGGCGGAGGGGCGGAGCCGCAGGAGTACATGCAGAAGGCGGAGAACGCCATTCTGTTCCGGTCAGGAGGTGTCGGTGACCTCTGCTCAGGCCCATCCGTCCGCCAAACATTTTCATGCTGCTTTTAAAAGTTTCCATACAGCTTGAGCTGCACACTGAATTGCCTTTTCTTTACTTTTAATCAAGTTCATTTACTTTGGATCAACATTATTAGCTTTTTCTTCTTTAGCTCTTTCCTCTGATTTGTTATTTTGTTTGTATTTCCTTTTAATTCCTGGAAAGCACTTTGATTGCTGTGTTGCTGTATATGTGCTATATAAATAAAATTACCTTTACCTTTTACTATTCTTCCACTAGCAGGTTATTCCACTGATATGTAGCACTTTTCAATCAGCATTAAGAACTTATTGACCTAAAATACACTCCCGTATCTTGCTGAAAAGTTAAGTTTTCTCTTATTTCAAAAGAGCTAAAATACTTGCACTAGAGACTAGACCAAAAATACTTAGTAAGGTTTTGTGTTTTTGCAATGCAGCATGAAGCATAATATCAAAACTTTTTTTTTTTTTTTTGTGTTCTTGCTGCGCGTAAGTACGTTTTTGTACATTTTTTAAAAATAAACCAAAACAAATCTATTCATTATGGCAGCTGTTGCTGTGCGGTGGGGCGGCAGGTGTTCACAGTAACTAATGAACTGTGAAAAAAAAATCCTCCAACATCAAACTTTAGAAGGAGATTATCTGTCGTACCGTCACAACAGTGACAGTTTTAATAAATATGTAACGTTTTTATAAAAGTTACATGCTGCAGCTTTAATAACCTCAAAGGCCTTCATACTGTCTGCCAGGTTCCTTCTAAACAAAGAAGATCAAACTAGATTTTATTTAAAGGCAGAATGAAAGTGCAAGCCACACTTTCCAGATTCTGCGAATTCATTTGTCTTCCGTCGCGCATTTATGCACCAATTCGTGTCACTCTGACACATAAAAATCAACATTTATACTTGAAGTCGAGGCAAAGTGTTAAAAAGATAAAGGGCGATGATCACAGCCCGATCCAGCTGTATATTCCGTTCCCATCCTGATCTGCGTGCGATCCGAATATAAACCTCAAGAATTATGTGTGGTGCAGCACAACCTGTGACGATCACAGAGACAACTTCGCGTCACCCCCTCCTTCCTTTCTGCTTCAAGGAAAGAGAAATACTCCAGTCCTTTTTGCTGATTTGCTTATCTCGGGACGGATGAGGAGTCAGCATTCTGAGTCAATGTCTCACTCAAGGACACTTTGGCGCATGGCCAGTCCTCCTCTTCTGATTATAGGAGTTAAAAAATAAATAAGTAAATAAATAAATGAACGGGAACTTGGGTTCGGGGGTCCCGCAGGCGGCGCTTTAACCAAACGTGACACCGGCGGTGAGAACCGTTCGCCGCCGCGTTTAGATGATAATCTGAAAAACATGTGGACAGATCTTCTCAATGTGCGCTGTGATTGCAAAAACACTGGAGGCCCCTGTTCATGTTTCCATGACAACAAGCATCTGCGACGGTGAAGTGGCCTTGAGCGCCCCCCACTCTCTGCCCACCACCCCCAAAAAGAAATGAAAGAGAGAAAAAAAAAAACAAGCAGAATTTCAATCTCTCACATGGCAGCTCTGACCTCTGACCTCTTTGTGGAGGATCGCTAGCAAACATCAGAAAAAAAAAACAGCATGTAGAAGGACGGTGTGCAGCCTGTTGCTGTTCGAACCTTTAGGACTGTACCATTCGGCTAAAGAGATGTGGGTGTGTGTGTGTGGGGGATGTTAGACCTGGGAGGGGGTAAGCCTGTGTGGGAGGGACGGTGTTTGTTGTGTGTGTATGCGTGTGTGTATGTGTGTAGGGGAGGGTTGTGTGAGCTGGTATACTAATCCCTCGGGTTTGGCTGCAGCCTGGCCTCGGGATAAACTGTCATGAATGCTCGGGACAATTGAAAATGCTAGTTGGATTTATACTATTTTAAAAAAAAATTTTTAAATACTAACTTGTTCCCTCCTCAGAAGTTAAGGAAAATACAAACTATGGTAAGATCATATTTGCTCTTTTGGCTGCTTTTTACTTCAGTTTGTTTTGTCACAGAAATCAACGAAGAAGTGATAGGACTGGGAAGTAAGGCAATATGACTAGAGCTGAAATCATTTTCTGTTTCCGCACTGGATGTTAGCCATTATAGGGTTGCTGCTCAAAAAATAAATAAGGTACAATTATTATTATGATTTAACTCTCACACTGTTGCAATTTCTGCAAATGCATACGATAAGAAAGGATTGATGAGCAAAGGAAATCTGGTTACTACAGAAGTTAATTTGGCGCTCTGTCCTCAGAAGTCATGTCGGATTGTCTTTTGCCCTCTGAAGCTCAGTGAAGATCACGATGAACTTAGTTCCCTCACTGTCCGCTCATTCTGCCGTAAAACCAGTCCGACGCACCAGCAGCCAAAGGGATCTGCAGTGGAGGCAGATTATTATTATTTTTTATTTTCTGTTTCCAAATCCCTTCAACTGCCAAAAATGTTCACCTTGCAGCTCAGAGGACTCCTGAAGTTCTGACAGAGGCCAAAATAAATAAATAAACACCCAAAAGGGGAAGCACTTTATAATAACTACACCTTATTTAACCACTATTTAACCTTGAAAACATCATTAATTAAGGATGAGTCATACTTAATAAGCTGTAAATCAATACATTTATTAATGCTTAACCCATAATGCCTAATTACTCGCAAAGCCAACATACTCAGTATATATTCATGCCTACTAATCATGAATTAACTCCATGTACTGTGTGTGTATGTGTGTAAATGCTCAAATTATAGATGTACTTTCACAAAAATGTTAGAGAATGTTTGAAATGGCAATATATTAATCCTGCAATGCATCCATCGACTATGAAACATGCAACATTTGTCAAATGCCATCATCAAAATGATCAAGCAAATACACATCAATTATATTGCTCAATGTTTCAGTTGCCAAAAGCAGATCTAAACTGGTGGGTTTTAAGCATCGATTTAACAGAACTTTACTTTCTGGCATGTAATGCAATGTAAGAACCAAAATAATTGGGTAAATGTTATATTTTTGGCTATGTTGCAATTTATACTGTCCACAATCAGCTGGTGTTAGTAGGATTTGTCTGTTATAATAAAGTTGTAATGATTTGATACCTATTGTATTAAGGTAAATTTTAAATAATTTGCACAGACTGTATTTACAGTCCTCCAAAATCCTTTTTTACAGCGTACCGTTCTCCAAAAACTCGACATAAAGTCTTGGAAGTGAGGAAGAATTGGCGGAAAGAATAGCAAAGAACTATGAGAAATGACAAATGCAGTTCAAAGAAGTGTGTGTCTGTGTGTTTGTTTGTACTACCTTGTGGGGACCAATTTCCTGACACATACTATGTTGTGGGGACACACTGCTCCTTGTCGGGACCAATGCCTGGTCCCCACAAGGGGAAACGCTGTTTTGGGGTCAGGGGTTAGATTTAGGACTAACATGTGAATTAAGTTATGGTTAGGGTTAGGGTTAGGGTAAGGTTTAGGCCTTACCATTTAGGCTGTAGAAATGAATGGAAGTCAATGGAAAGTCCCCACAAAGATAGCCACACAAACATGTGTGCGTGCTTGCGGGTGTGTGTGTGCGTGTGCGGAGGAGTGTGTGAGGTTTCCAAACATAAAAAATTTAAAAGCAGCATCGCGTACTGTAAAATAAAAGTTCATGGAAGCCTTTGATTGCAGAGACATGAGGCCCGCTGATGAAGTGGAGACAGTAAAGTTTAAACTAACAGCAGATCAAAACAGCGAAAGGTCACTGGCGAAATCGCTTTCAGCAAATTAAGTTGCATCCTGTAAATCCACGCGCCACTATTGATTTCTTACGATTTCAGAGGGACTCGCTTGACTTTTCGGAAAAGCGGATCGTGACCTATCCGAAGTCCGCACACGCATTTAAAGCTTGTCAGACATCTGAATTAGTGCGGGCGGTGTCTGCGGCGGGGGGCGTGGGCGTGGGGCGGCCAGGGGAGCAGGGTGAAAATGTGAGGATTATGTAAGCACCAGCTGCAGCGTGATGATGAAAGCAACATCAGTTCCCGCCGAAACTGGGCCGAGCATCGATCCTGCTGCAATCCTCCACTGAATTGTTCATGTTTTATTCACATTGGCTGAAGGAAAAATGGATGGTGGTGATCATGTAGTGCTGCAGCTGATGAAAAAAAAAAAACTGCTCTATTCACACCATAGCACTGACTTCAGGACTTCAGAGCCTCAGTTGAAAAACCACTGCCATCAAACACTTTGATGATTTTTTTTTTTTTAGGATTTTAGCAAAACTATGTCTCAAGAACGGCAAAATGTTATTTTAAAAAGGAGTTTTAATCTGGATTCAGTAACTGTTTGTCATCATGTTTGGATGCAAGAACAGAACAGAATGACCTCAAACGAAGACATTTCTGCGCCATGTATCATGTGACACAAGCAGATGTTTCTGCCACATACACCTCAAAAGATGATCATATTCTGAAGCCAAGGCAGAGAAAATGGTAAAAAAAAATAAACAAAAATAATTCATGCTTTTTGTTTTACTGTAAAATGATTCCAGTTTTCAGTTAATGAAGAAGCTATGCCATGGCTTCAAAAACAGTATCAAATTTTAAAAAGAGTTTGTAGTTGAATCTCTTTTCTATTGGAGGAAAATCCTGTTGGGAGAAACTGAGAGGCTTTATTTCTTACAAATGTTTGAAAAGATACAACTTTCAATGTCAGATTTTCGTGTGAAAGGCGGCAATGTAGCAGCGTTCAGTAAACTTCCAGAAAACTGCAAAACAGCCGAAACACTGACTACCTTTAAAATCCAGGCTAAAGACCTGCATGCTTAGTTTGCTTTGATTCATAGTAACTGGAACATTGATCAGCACATTTGATGTGTGTTTGCTTGATGATTTTGATGAGATGTAATGTTTATTGCTTGTTTTATAATTGGTTACTGTGTTATGTTTCTATGGTATAAAGCATTTTGAACTTCTTAAATTGCTGAATTGTGATATACAACTAAACTCAATGTTTAGTTGTATATCACTAAACTGCAAGTGTAGTGATATATTTGCAGTTATTCTGTCAATAGTTTTTATCAGAAATATTGACTTCACTTGTGAATCTTAGAAATCACATTTGAAATCTGTTATTAACCCCAAAATGACCCTCAAAACGCAAAACTTCTATTTTTTAAATATTTTTTTCTTCATGGCTGAACCCATGTACACATGTGAAAACAATAGAATATGCCAATATATATTAATTGATGTCTCATCTATTTTTTACATGTACTTTTAAAATTACAAATTGAAAAATTTCAAATGGTATTTTTTTAGGTTTTAGTATTTATTTACATGGACTGATACAAAAGTAACTTTTTAATGCCTTATAATGTTACTCCCCCATTGTTGACATGCCCAAGGGGAATGTCAGAAAGAGCAGGAGCTTCTTAAAAACACAGGATTTGTCTGATTTGTTTACAGATATGGAAACAATGTAGAAATGGACAAAATTGCAATGGATATGAGCTACAAAATGAGGCTAACAATGTGGGAAAGAGGTGAGTTACACCAGGCTGTGGCATGGACAATGTCACACCCTGGTGTAGCTTCTGCTAGCACAGAGCTAACAAAAGTTAGCCTGAGCTTTAAGCTCCACCACAGCTTTCTCTCTGACCTGTCTGCTAACAAACCTCTAAGGCCTTCAGAGAACAGCTGGATACTAAGTATCACACAGGTGGATTCTGTTTACAAGTCAGATGTTTTCTTAAAATAATTGCTTATGCTGAATTGTCTTTAGAGGTATCAGAATGAAGGCGGTTGAGTAAAAAATGTACACAATGCTTTTTGGATTTTTGTTCCATTTCTCTTCTTCTTCTCCTTTACAAGTATGTGCTACTTACTATTGATCAGTTGCAGGAACTTACAGTAAAATAGACTTTAATCCATCCATCCATCCAAATTTACTGTTACTGCTAGATTGCTGTGTGCAATACAAAGAACTGCCAGGATTCCAAAAAACATTTAAAAGTTGGTAATATTTATTTTTTTATTTTGATTCTGGAATAAAAACAACAGAAAAATAAGGAAGTCATTAAGAAGTGTAGTCTACATTCAGCAACGAGTTGGACAGTACAAGCCGCTCGTTATCTGAGGTCAAAGTTTGCTACGAATCACAATCAGACAGAGGTTATTACTGATCCGTTACATTATTACCACAGTATTCACTAATACTGTCACATGTTGCATGTTTTCCTCCAAGCACAATATTAGGAAAATATGCAATATGTGATCAAATTAGTGAATACTGTGGGAATAATATAACGAAACCGACCTCCGACCTGGAGGGCACTGTCCATTGGGTCTCCTATTAAGAACCACAGCGTCAGAAGTTAGAGGTGCTGAAAATTCCTTCACATTTCAACAGCCTAGCGATTTTAAGTGTGATGTTTGGGAATGTAATAGACTGGATGTTTTTTTTGTTGACATATAGATGTCCAAAGAAATCCATCTAACATTATGAATATTAAGCTTTCTTATTTTAGAAGTGATTGGTGTGGCCTTGTTCAGAAAGAAAACGATCTGATTGTGCTGCCTTCACAGTCAGCCAAGCTGTTTGGTTAAGAAGGGTTTTGGCTTTCTGTATTAGAAAAAAAAAACACCAAATAAAATTCATGTCACTTTTGGGGTGGTGATGTAAAATGACTCCCCTTAATCATTTTATAGACTCGCTGAGGGAATTCCAAGGAGTGTGATACTGCAAATTTTGGTATTGATCCGAAGCCAAGTAAATATCAAGTATTTCAGATACTGATACCAACAGTGATACTTATTTAAGTATGACTTCTGACCTTTTATAATTTTTCATTTTAATTATTTTGTCAAAACCTACGACAGAATTTTGATAGAGTGTCTACAAAATACGCTAACATAATAAAAAAAGTTAATATACCAATATAGACATACAAACAGAAACAATATAAAAAAACAAATGTGTGTGAATTTTTTTAAATGCAAAAAAAATGTCATTTGAGAGCAAATCAAAGAAAAATCCTTTTAATGTCGAAGTTGCAACACTAGAATACAAAAAAAATATAAAGGGAATCAGAAACTACAGTTTCAATCTTATTACATTAGTATCCATCGGATGCCGATACCAACGTAGTATCAATATTTTTGGATCGATCTGCTCACCTCTACCCAACACTGCTCTCAAGTCTGAGATGTTTCACAGGAGCTGAGTTATCAACAAGCATCAACTTAAAGAAGAAAATGTTGATAAGTAGGACGTGAGACGTCTGACTTGTGTGCTGGGAGCAGAAGGAAGTCAGTGTTTCTAACTATTTAACCTTTCAGTGTCCATCAAACTAACAACCTGCTACCGCCAAAGACGTGCCACAAGGTTCACGACTGCTTGGTTTTTCATTTATTTTGCTATGAATGTGCTCCAAACATTACCCTTCCTGTATTTTCAGTAACGGCAAAACTCTGTGTATTCAACGTCCTTTGCATTTCAAAGCGCCTTCTTCTGCTCCAGAATGATTTGAACGTGTCATTGTCACAGCAACGGCTGCTGTGTGACGGATCAAAATGGCGTCAGAACATTTGAGCACAGAGACGATGAGATTATCTGCCTGTGCAGAAGGACAAACTGCTCACTGGTGAAAAACGGCTTTCCTCCGTATATCTCTGGCCGACCGAAAATATGCTTTCTATTCACCTAGAACAGTCGGTCCTCATGGGCCGGCATCCTGCATGTTTTTGTTCTCTCCCTGGTGATAGTAACAACCTTTTCAGCATGTCAGTGTTCTTGTTAGTCCTTCTAATGAGCCATCATTTGGTCCAGGTGCGCTAAACCAGGGAGAGAACTAAAACACGCAGGATGCCGGCCTGGACCTCCAGGACCAACTCTGACCCAGAATGATAACAAGAGCTCACACTGGAGCAGAGAAATGCTTTTTAACATAGAAAAGAGGGATAAGATTGAGGCTAAACTACAAGTAGAAGACAGAAATAATAATAAAAAAAAAATGTATTATATGTTTCATATTTCTTCAAAGAGTTTAAGGTAATCTTTTGAAAATGGCTGCTGCAGTGGTGTCTGATTATATTACCGTGGCACACTACAGCCATTGCAGATGCAAAAATAAATAAATAAAAATGAGCAGCACATTTTCACCAAAAGTCTCAAATTTTTAGATTACTCTCAGAAATTTTCTAGAAAAAACTTTGAAGTTTTTGAGTTTGAAATTTTGCTAGAAGAAACTCAGAAATTATGAGATTAATCTCAGAAACCTTCTAGAAAAAATTGGAAAATTCCAAAGTTTTCTTTTATTAACTGTGAAATTTTGAAATTTTTCTGAGTTTGAAATTTTTTTTGGAAAACTTATGAGATTAATCTGAATTTCTGAAATGTTTTCTCCCAAATTTTCAACATTTCAAACTCAGAAATGTCCAAGCTTTTTCCAGGACATTGCTGACATCTCAACATTTCAGAGTTTTTTGGCAGAAATTTACTCTATGTTTTGATCTACACCCATGCTCGTCTGAGTGTGAGTTGTTGCACTGGAATGCTTCCGCTTTACCATTTCTGCTGTTAACTTGACGGCCATGTTGCCATGTTTTTTTCAGGTTCAGCATGCAGCTCTGTGCTCCAGAAAGCAGGTAGCAGCCTATCAACACAGTTTGTGACTGCTCAGAAGTGAGACTCTACAACCACAGAAAACCTGCTGCTTCTTCAAACAGCTGAAACCAAAAAAATAAAAACAAACAAACTCACGGCTCCTCGGGGAGATTATGCCATTGTAGCTAACAAACTTGAGCTTCTGCAGCACACAAAACCCTTCAAGACCAAGTCCCGTTTGCACAGGCAGGAACCATGGATGACCCCTACCACAACAATGTGAACCAACAGATGACTGAGGGCGGAGAGTACACCTACACTCAAGATGGAGGAGGTCAGGACGGCTACCCTTACCAGACGGACTACCCCCAACAGGACGAGGACGCCGCCAGCGACGACACCGAGGGGGCCGATGAGGACGATCAGATGTACGAGGGGGAGTACCAGGGTATCCCCCACCCCGACGAGATCAAGGAGGCGCGGCGGGCCGCCCGGCTGGAGGCCAAGAGGAAAGCCCGTCTGGCCGCGCAGCAGGAGGAGGAGGAGGAGAGCCTGCCGGAGCAGTACGAGTCCATCATGGAGGACTGCGGCCACGGCCGCTTCCAGTGGACACTCTTCTTCGTGCTGGGACTGGCGCTGATGGCGGACGGCGTGGACGGCTTCGTGGTGGGCTTCGTCTTGCCCAGTGCTGAGAAGGACATGTGCATATCCAACGCAGACAAAGGACTGTTGGGTGAGTAGAAGGAACAGTGGTGAGACATTTGAAATCTCGACATTTATCAGAAGGGGAAGTGTTATGCATTTTCCAGCCAAACTTTGCCATTCATAGCACAATAAAGAATGTCAGGACAAACTGAAGGGAGGCTGTTTTTGTGTAGAGAAAATAAAAAAGGCCCCAGAATGGAGTCTTGGGGAACACCTATGTACAAAGGAAGAGAAAATGAAATGTAATCTTATTGACTCTGATCGATGTGTGATAGATATGATTCTATCCGTTTTTGCATCTTCAGAGAAGTTGAATTGATCATGTTTGGCCAATAATGTTTCAAAATTTACAGCGTCCCAAGCTTTTTTTCAAGTCAACAGCATCACTCTTATCCAATAGTTTTTCTTAATATTGGATTTAGCAAGTTTCTGTTGTTTTGAGCTAACTTGCTTTGGGTGAAGTGAAGGGTGAGGAGCTGCATCAGCAACCATCAGCAACCACAGCAACAAAATTAAAAAAGAAAGTGTAGGTATTCAGTTTTTTTGTTTTGTTTTGTTTTGTTTTATTTTGGGGGGTTTTCCAGAGAAAATAACTAGCTAAACTTCTTATTTTATACATATGGGGATTTGACAAACATCAGTTCAAGTGAATTTGCCACCACAACAGAACCTTACAGAAGATGGAATAGTTGCATTTCTCAGAGAATTCAATTTCATTCAAAAATACTTGATTTCTCTCAAAGGGGAATTAACTGTTTCATCCAAGTATTTTCAACGAGCTGCTATGGATTGTGAGGCTGTAAGGCAGCAGTCAGTGTTGAAATGAATCTCAGGAAGCCTCTGACTGAAGACTTGTCGTATGATAGTCTCACGGCTAACAGCTCAATATCTAGAGAAGATATTCCTCAGTAACATGTAGGATTGTAGGAAAGTACTGCTAACCCACCTCATTTGCTGCTGCCACTCCTCTTTAAAACTCTTTCTGGTCATTTGACTAGAAAGCAGAGTGCAATTCCTTTGGATTGTTGTTCAGGTATTAGTTTTGAGAGTTTTGAGATGCTAACTAATCAACCTCTACTGGTTCGCTCATAACCTCTTTGCCACAGTTGTGCACCAAGACAACTGTCCAAAAGTAAAACAAAACAAAAAAAAATACAACCAAAAATCCTTCCACTTGTCCAAAACAGCAATTCCTCAACCCAAGATTAACAAACAAAAAGAACCAACAAGAACTAATGTGTGCTAGAGAAAATCCCGCTAAGTCTACAGCTGATGGGAAAATTCAATACAAGTTTCTTTTTCAACAATGCCAAGGAATATATTTCTAGCCAAGCAACCTGAGGCGACATGTTACTATCCTCTCAGGGAAGACTTGCTTTATGGTTTTTACAGCCGCCTTCACAAAATGTTCTCATTAGCGCTTATCAGTGCACAAGCCTGGGCTGTAAGCAGGACAGCTCCATCTTGCTTCAAAACGTCCCCACTGTGGCATTCTGACGGGTTTATTCTTTTATTAGCAACACACTTAGCAACAAAGGTAGTGTGAAATGCTAGCATTTAACAATCAATGCAAAAAAAAAAAACAGTGCTTTTAGATAATCTGCAAGATTTACTAATTGCGCTCATCTGTGGGTGAACGTGGAACTCGTTGGTGAAGTGATGATGCGTTGTGCTTAGCGGAAATAAAAATAAATAAAAATCCTACAGATGTTTGGCTTTTGATGGCTGCAGATCATCAGACTGAAATATCCCCAAGCTGCTCTTCCAACTAAGGAGAGGAGGCTTGGATTAAAGAATGATTACTGCGGTGTCCTGCAGTGGTCAGATGCTTCATTGTGTGCAGCCAGATTAGCCTCGCCGAATCGTGGCTGTGGCACTGTTACTGTCTGTAAAAGAACCCAGAGGAGACCGTCTCAGGGGTGCCAAACTTATTTTCATTTCATTACATTTCATACTAATTTAGAAATATTTGCAACAATTTTTCTTTTCTTTTTTTTTTTGCAGTATTTGTGTTTATACATGATGGTAAATGTGACTTTATTACTCGCTGTGTTGATTACATTTTCACCTCCTCGCCTGTGGTGGCGCTGCACCAAGAACTACTGACGGAAACAACACAAAAACCTCTTACGAAGACTCTGAGCAGCGGTGTAGCAGAAGTGATAACTCCCTCCTGCAGGTGGGAGTGGCGTAAAATGAAGTGCTCTGACTATTGTGCAGAATTTCCAATAAACGCACAACAACGTATTGGCACGAAAAAAAGTGCAGGGATTTGTTGATTTTGCGTGAATTACCGCAGAGTTGAGGAAAAGTGGAGGGGGTGAATTAGATGCGTTTCCATTACAAATGTGTACAAAACTGTCGATATTACGCTAATGTAGAACAAACATCTCGCGACTGCGGTGTTTCTGTTAACAACGAATCTCAATTAAAATTACACGTAAATAAGTTTGCTTAGTCATTAAAAATAATCCTACCACTTCCTGTCGCCTTCTCCGTCAGCAGTAACATCCGGTTGTTGAACACGACTTGTATGATGCAAAAAAACACAAGTTCTAGTATAACCGAAAAACCACTTCAAACTTGTTTGTTTTGTTTGTTTTCAAAATTGGTATGATTCCACTCAGCAACTTTATTTTCATAATTCCAATTTACGCAATTATCGTGTCAATTGAAACGCAGCTATCGGTGTAATTTAGCAGCAAACAGGAAAAAAAACGCTTTGATTGACTGACATAGTAATATTTAAACGCACAACTGCGTCCCTCTTTATTTTCTCTCCATTCAGTTGCAACTTTCAAAGCACACTCTGTAAAAAAAAAAAAAAAAAAAAAGTATTCCTTTTCTAAAATAAATAAATAAATTGTATGCAGCTTTGTGGAAAACGTACCATGAAAACATCTGCTCCTCACTGTCTGCTCGGATAGCTGAGCAGCAAATTAAAACCCCTCACCTTCATCTCCCGGACCTGGCGTGTAAGCGAGGCGATGTGGCAGATTGCACATCACTCATTTCATCTCAACAACGGGCTCCCGGGACGAGGCGTGGCGAGAGGCTGATGAGGAAGCGGCCGCTGATTGTATTCAGCGTGTGTTCCCGGGATAATGCGGAGCATGCTGCCGCAGTCAGAAATGCCCGGCGCCCCGCAGCGTCCCGGCGCAGAGCTGTCAGACACGCTTCGGGCCTCTGACAGGCTGCGGGGTAGCGGGAGGAGGGGCCCCCGCCGAAAATGAAATCACAGCATCTGTTTGTACGGGGCAAGAGGAGAGCTACGATCGCCGGCTGAGAATATGAAGCAGGGCCGCAGAGTGGTGCTGCCGGATGCAGGCTCATGCTCGGCGCACCGGACAGATGGGGAGCGGAAATATGTTTAATCTTCACCTTGTGGTCCGAGATGGAAGAAGGTTTGCCAAGTGTTTTATTAGAGATTGTGTGTTTACCTACAGGGTTTTCTTCAACGGCCTAAAGAGTGAGGATGACATTTTGGACCGGGACGAGGAGGGAAAGTTGAAAATATGGACGTGAGGAGGAAAAAATGTAGGAAGAAGAATATGCGAAAGTGATATGTGGTTTTAAAAAGTTGAGTTAGTGAATGTTTGCAAAGTCTGAGAAGCGTGTCAGGAATTTGTGTCCATTCCCCCTTAGTGTGATACCTTCTATAAAATCCAGCTGCCAGGTTCCTGCACTGAAATAGAGAAAACGGTGGTCCAACTTAAAAAAAAAGAAGTTAATTTGACACAAGTAATCAAATTACGCTTATACAGTAAATATATTAAGCGTATGCCTTCACACCAGACCTGTTAATTTGCTTTAATCGACCTCTGAAGTCCGGTTCGTTTTGGGAGGTGTGAATCCCAAAACACCCATTTTGGTCTGATCCGGACCAAAGTAGTGAACTCTGGTCCGCCTAAAACACTGGATCCCAGTTCGTGTTGAAGTGAACTCTGGCACAGGTCGAATGCATACGCGCATGCAACCGGACCAGAAACCGCTCCAAAAGCAGGAAGCAAATTGTAGAGCAGAGCGACAGGGTCGACTGAGCCACAATAAACACGTGAGTCTCATACTACTCACGTGTTTATTCAGGGAGAAATGACTAGTTTTTTTTTGTGTTTGTTTGTTTTTAATCCAGACAAAAGAGAAATTCTACAGCTACTAATATCTGACGCTACTCCATTTTTGTTTACATTTTGGAAAGAAGGAAGTTGCGCTCGATGTCTTCTTCGGAGATTTCTGTGTCTTCCTTCAGTAGTTCCTGGTGCAGCGCCACCACAGGCGAGGAGGTGAACAGGTTTTTCGATTAGTTTGGATCGTTTGACATAGTGTGAGTGTGAAAGAGAATCACAGCAGCTGGAAACGTAACCAATGTTGCAATTTTGGTCTCAAAACAAACCGAGACTACCAGACTATCAGCGGTGAAGTTGCCATCTTAAACAAATGTAACAAAATGCTTTTTTTAAGTTGGAGCTCCACTTTTTCAGAAGGTCATGTGACATTTGCATCCTGCAAACATGACTCTTCGGATTGCAAAGGCTGTAATCCTTGATCTAGATTCAAGAATATCCATATGTCAAGATGGCCTAGTCAAAGCCCAGACACGAATCCAATGCAGATTCTGTGAAAAGACTTGACATATGATGTCCAGTCAATATCAGTAAGCTTCAGCTATTTTATGAAGAAGAGTGGAATAGTCTTTAGATGTTAAACGCTGGAAGGGTCAGAGTTCAAAAGTTCAAAAGAGTTGGAAAGTGAGAGGCTGAGCACACAAGCAAGTCACACTTTTCAGACTTTAAATTCAAAAAACATTTAAAAGTGTGCCATTTTCCTGAAAACCACGCATTTTCCTTTCACTTCTTATTTTAAAAGCCTTGAACGTTTGTGAATTACTTGAAAACAGTTTGATCAGCCAGCTGGATTACTGACATGGCAAAACAGAACACTTCTCATCTGTACTTGGAGCATTTCCCTTCCAAATGCTAAATATTTTTCTGCTAATTGATGACTTTGTCACTTTGTGCAATCAGCACTTTCACCAACTGACAAAGTTGTTCCCTTTGACTTTGACTCGCTCACACAAAGAACCAAAACTAGGAAAGCATCATCGCTGGGAAATCCATTACTCAAATCGTGGAAAATATGATCAAATGATTTGATATGAAGCAATTTATAGCGACATCTAATCTGTCTTGGGTGACTAAGTTCTGCTTACAAGGTTAGTGTTTTCCTGACTCACTGTAAGCCGAGTGGTTTATCGGCTAAATTTGTATCTATTCATGGATACAATATTTCATCTTCTGCGTGTGGCAGATGGAGTTATATCGCTTTCACTTCTAATGCGGCTGAGAAACGATGAATTCTCCTTCACCCTGGAGGTATTTGGCAGCTTCAATATATTAAAGGGGACTTTTTCAAAAGTAATGTAGCTGGAATAGATCCTGATTCTCCACCTGAAGGACACAGTTCCATCCTCTCAACCTGTACATGCATGTATACACACACACGCCCACACACACACTAAAGTTGGGTGTTAAACTCATTTTCATATTGGACCACATGATGAACGTTCTCAAAGGGCCTGTTGTGCCACTATATATTGGTCACAAACTGTTAAAATATTAATAAATAGTTGTGTCTGCATCCGATAAGTACTATTTAAAACTATATTCGGCATCTTTCCACAATGATCAGTCGCCCTAACATTTCACAATCGCTATTGTGATTTTTTTCACAATTAGAATCACTGATTTTTGTGATGCCAGTTTAGAAACATTTGCAACCAACTTTGCAATATTTTGACAGTAAACATGACTTTTTGTCATTCGCCGTGTTGACCGTAGCTTGACATCTTATGAGGCATAGGTAGAGGTGTAGTCGAAGTAAGAAATACTGCCACCTGCAGGTGGGAGCTCGCATCACTTAAGACCAATGTTTTAAAAATTGTTGCAGAAAATTTGCAATAAACAAAAAAAAAAGTGAGAGGATCTGTTGATTTTGCGTGGATCTCCAAGATCACTGAATCGCGAAAAAGAGAAGGGTCTGATTACCTGTGCTAAACTTTGTCGATATTCTATTGTTGAAAAAAAAAAAAAACTAAACGATTTTGCAATTGCGGTGTTTCCATTAAATAAGAATAGCAACTACACTCACACGTGAATAAGTTTGATCACGTGATTTAGAAAAGCCGCGCTGTCATCCTTCCACCAGTTCTTGTCGTCTTTTCCACCCATCGTATCATCCGGTTGTTGGACACGCGACTCTTGTGATGCAAAAAAATGTGTTTCCAATGCAGTTTTGGAAAATTCAATAATTTCAACGCAGCCAAGGTGTTTTTTCAAATTAAGCTAATTTAATTTCATCATTCCAATTTATGCATTTATAACGTCAATGGAAACGCAGCTATTGCTGTATTGTAGCAGTAAACAGATAAAAATCACATTGATTTTATTGATAAAATAATATTGAAGCACACAACCACTGTCTTTATGCATCCACCATCGAGTCTGTAGGGCCACATAAAAAGCTATAGCGGCCCAGATTTGGCCCCCGAACCTTCAGTTTGACACATGTAATCTAAAGCATCATATTTCCCAAGTTAACAGGAGACACGATGCCTCTGACTCTTGTTGCCTTGACGTCCCCCTTGCTGAATGGGATGCGCGGGGAGCGGAATGAAGCATCTGCACGCTTTAGTAATCCGTGGGGAAGGTGCACGACGCACACTATGGCTCCACGTGCCGCTAAGCCGCTTACGCCCTCAGTAATTAGGACTGCGTAGTAAAAACACAGGACTGGCAGGCAGGAAGTACGGGTCTAAAGCCTCAAGAGGAGTAGTTGACCAAAGATGATTGAGAATTGACAAGAATATAGAATGAAAGCAAAATAAAAAGACGCTTAACTCTGTCTGCATGGTGGCCTTCTGACAGGAGAAATGGAGGTTCTTTGGACGCAAGCTTAGAGAACTCCGCAACTCAGAAAGTCTTTGCATTTCAAGAAGGTGTTGCACAATGACAGTTGGACCAACAATAGTCACATAGGTACAAAGGGTGCAGGTTCTCTGAACAACATGGACCTTTCTGTCCGACAGATCGCCGGTTTGTGTGTATTTGCTTTGTATGTCTTAATGAATGTTACAGAAACATCCGGAGTTGAATGGACTCAGAACAAAAAGCATGCATCACTCCGAAATAAAGCATGAAACCTGCTGATTACTCTGCACTTTCTGTTCATATGAGGGTGAAGGGAGCCCCCTGGTGGTGCAACTGTTGTTTTAAAGAGGCTTCAGTGCAGTGGTGTCCAAACATGGTAGTACTGCGAGTTTTTTGGTTTTTTTCCCCCACTATAAGTAGATAAAATGCAATGTTTGTCACTGGCTTCTTAATTTGTGACTGTATGTTGTTTTTATTATTTTTTCATTTCCGTATTTTTAAGATCTAAAGCACTTTAAACTGCTTTGTTGCTGAAATGCACTATACAAATGAGCTTGATTGATTTATTGAACATTTTAATCAAACAAGCAAAGCGGTCAGATTTCTGCAGACAAGTGAAATCAATGTAGATTTAAAACTTAAATCGGGTCTTGCAAGTTTGCCAGATTAAAAAACAAACAAAAACCAAAAAAAAACAAAAAAACAAACATGTCCTTTTTTATCTTTTTCTAGATTTTTCTGTGTCTTTTCAGCAGCAAGAACAGGGTGCAGCTCTCTCTGGCTTTATTTTGCCAAGCGTATTAAACGGCCACACCCGTGTCTGCATATTAGTAAAAAAAAAAATCACTGGATGTTCGTTGCCGCTTTTTACTTTTAAACTAAATTAAATTCAAAGCAAAATCCTGAATGAATCCGTGTGTTGCACCTTACATTTTCCGTGGTGAGACGTTAAATTGTCTGTAGCTTTACTTGAATGGTGTGGCATCAATGAAGTAACGCTGTTTTTAAACGTGTTTTAAACGACTTGAATCATTGTTGAATTGCGATCAAGGTCTGCCCAAAATGGTTCTGTGGAGACCGCTGCTTTAGTAATTGTGCGTCTCTGTGTGTGCATTGTGCAGGCCTGCTTGTGTATGTGTCCATGATGGTGGGTGCCTTGGTGTGGGGCGGTCTGTGTGACAAGATGGGGAGGAGGAAGTGTCTCATCTACGTCCTGACCATCGACCTGGTCTTCTCCTTCCTGTCCTGCTTCGCTCAGGGATACGGCTTCTTCCTCTTCCTGAGGTTCTGCTCTGGCTTCGGGTGAGTCGCCTTATTTTTTATTTTGTTTATTTTTCTGTTTTTCCAAATACGCATTTGTCTTTGCAGCACAGCTTGACTGGGTTTTTATAATAACTGACCTTTACTGTGAATAATCTGCTTAAAGGAAACACCTTTGAAAATAAGATGTGTGACATTTTAAGAAGTTATGTAACTGCAAAAACATCCATTAGAAGCTATTGTTGTTGTTTTTTACCAGGAGGAAAGAATGAAAGGAAAGGTGCAACTCCTTTACAAGAGTGGATCTCTGAGGTTCAGAGTCCTCACCCACCCCCTCTTCTTTTCAGGTTTTCTATTGGACTGAGAGATAAGACGATTAATCAGATTAATCGTGATGAAACCTAATTTAATAATCGGACTCAAAAAATGCCATTTGCTGAAAGAACAACATTCAGAGCAATAATTAAGCCATAACTGTACAAACAATATTTATATTTTCCATTTAAGAAAACGTGAAATGTTTTAAATGCACAGATTTGAATATGGCTGATTTTTTTCGACCGATCAAACCGTTCTCTGATAAATCTGATTCAGTTTCCATCAGATGTGCACTAAAAATGTCCAAACCTTCAAACAGTTAATGATGCCCTTGCCTAACAAGGTTCCCAGTGTTTGGTAAATGGCCCACAACTGACCACTGCACAGTCCAATCCCCCCACAGAGTGCGACAAAAACCACCTGATGCCGTTTGTGATGGTGGGACAGAAAATGCTTTTTTTTTTTTCCAACATCACAAACGTCAAATAACCCATCGACCTGTAGAAACTGGTGTTTCTTTTGGAGACTAGGTGTCCGCTAGCATGCCAATCTTTTCCAGATTAAGTCATCTGCTCAAATTAAAGGTTGGATTTTTCTGCGTAAGCAGGTTCATTTAAATTGAGACTTTTTGCACATCTTGAAGAGGCAGTTTTATGTATTTCCAGAAACAGAGTGTCATTTTTATCAAGTAACTATGTTACCTTCAGTAATTATAATGCTACATGTATCAAACATGACTTAAAAGAAATTTAACTTTGTAATTCAACACCTTGAATCTGGGCCTCTGCCTCTTTAAGAAACCGCTGCTCTCTCTGAAGCTCCGCCTTCAGCAATTCATCACAACATGGGTTCTCTATTAACCCTTTAACAACATCTTTACCAGCGTTGCTCTGAGAAGTAGCTTACATAATGAGCTCAGCAGATGTGCAGTTCCACCAGGTGTTTGCTAATTGCTGTTGGCTAGTCTGAAGGAGCTGAATAGGTGAATTGTAGGGTAGGAGCGCTCTGTGAGGCGGAAAGTTGATAACCGCAGCTCCCAAAATGAGCTTTTGTCCTTGAAGACGGAGCTAGGTCCAACTGGGCGTTTTGAAAAAAGTTGATTTTCCATAACACTGCCCCTTTAGCCAGGGAGGAGATTAACAAAATTTCTTCTGTATGCCTTCATCATCAATTTTGACTTTAGTCCTTATTTAGCCTTTCCGCAGACAGATGATCACAGCACCACAATGTTGCGAAGACACTCTCAGCTTATCTCGTAGCGGAGCGTGTCGTTGCAAGAAGCCTCTAATGCTGCTGCACGCTGGCGCACACCATGTCCCCCTACTGTTGATGCCACCTCAAAGAGATTCTAGCTGCAAGCTACACCCAAGGAGATCTCTTGTTTATTTACCCCAACAGAGAAGTTCTTTTGCTGTGCAAATTAAGATAAGGGACGACAGTTCTTCATTGGTTTTTGATTTCAGTTTTAGTGCTCGTTTCCTGTTGCTGCCTGTAAAGCCTTTTATTGTGCAATAAAAGCTCTGCATTTCTCAAATGTGCTTTCTGTGCTGGCTGAGGAACAAGGGTTTAAAAAAGAGCCGGCTATCTACAAATGTTTGACCTACTCATGTGACTCTTCCTCAGCTGTGAGTGCATAATCTGAACAGTTATTACAAAGTTTAAACTGCTGAGAACTTAAAAAAAAACAAATGGTTAGAGAAATGATGCCAACATCACATTAAAGGTAGTAGGACTGAAATAGAGTGATATGCTTTTGGATTAGTTAGATTAGTTATAGTTCTGGACTAATTAGAGAAATACACTGTTGTACTCTTTCATACAGTGTCCACATTAAAACCTGAGTTCTTCTGCACTGGCATTACATGAATGATTGGAAACTTTTTACCCAATTTGGATAAAAAAAAAAAAAACTGAATTTGACGGCATTGTTTGATAATTAGAATCAATTAGGAATGTATATAATTGACTTGAAACCAGTTTTTGTATGACTTTTGATTTCACTTTTTTGTGCAAAGTACCTTGAGAGGACGTGTATTGTTGAACCGGTGCTATGTAAATGACAGAATTAGTGTCACGACGTTAGATTTTGTTTTGTTTTGTTTTTTTTTATTTCCTGCTGGAATTGAATAATAATTTATAAGCAAATGAGAATTTACTTATTTTGTTCATCTTTCTGCTTCTTTAAATTGCAAAAAAAAAAAGCAGTTTGTGAACCAACATTAGAGAATTGTCTACACGCCTCCTTAAACCAAACCTAAATCTATGAGTAAATACGAGCCATAATGTCAACGCGTAATTTGTTACCGTGGTTTGAAGAGGAAAATATTTTTCCCGCTGCAGAATTGGTGGATCCATCCCGATCGTGTACACCTACTTCACCGAGTTCCTGCAGATGGATAAGCGTGGAGAACATTTGAGCTGGCTCTGCATGTTCTGGATGCTGGGAGGCCTGTACGCCTCCTTCACCGCCTGGGGAATCATCCCTCACTATGGTAACACTGTCAAGGCTCCCATAAATAAACACGTTCGCATTTTGTTGACACACAAATTAAGATGTGGAGTAGCTGAAAAAGGCACAAGAGCGTTGAACCAAAAATAGGATTCACAGCGAATGTGCCTTCCAGTCGGCATGACTGAAATACAGGAGCTTAATGTTGACGCTAAAAATACGACTCGTGTGGAGGAGTTTTTTGAACAATGATTTGACAAATAGTGGTTGGTTCAGGGAGGAAGGAACAAAGGAAATACACAGCTTCTGAAAAAAATGAGGCAAGAAATAAAGCCTCAAACATTTTTCCATTATCTATCTTCGTTTTCTGTACCTATCCATACTGTGTGGGATCCCTGATATTGTTGTACTCCTCTGTACAACTCAAAAATGAAATAGTTTAGCACAGATGAACCAAATAATAATGTTGAAACTGTAAGAAAACCAGCAAGATTATGTATGTATATATATATATATATAGCTTTGGCCTACATTTAGCTTATAACCAATGATATGGTCAAAGAATGTGTCGAACATAGCTAGAGCAAATAATTTTGCAGCTAACAATGAAAAAAAAAAGGTATTCTAGTGTTAAATTAAAGTCATTAACATACTTTGCAGACAGTAACAATATTATAACACAGTTCCACTAGGTTAGTATTTATTTCATCCAGTGGGAGAAGTTCAGTTAAGTTTGCTCAGGTCAAAATGGCCGACTATTAGGAAGGACGAGGCTCCTTCAAGGCTGTTCTCTAACCCCACAAGCTAACACTGCCCTCCTATCCGAACAACAATCCTAGCAGTTTTTGTCTGATCGGAATCTGATATCTTTTTGAAATTTTAACTTGCTGTAACTTTGTTTTTTTTTTTGTTTGTTTGTTGTTTTTTTTTCAGGCTGGGGCTTCGCCATTGGAACCCAGTTTCAGATACACAGCTGGAGACTGTTTATGTTTGTGTGTCTCTTCCCGGCGCTGGCTGCACTCATTGGAGTTGTGTTCATGCCCGAAAGTCCACGTTTCCTGCTGGAGGTCAGATCCCAGGGCCAGATGATAGAAAGAATATAATCTTGGAAACGAACAGTCGTTGCTAAAAGCTTCTACACTATTAGCAACTGCAGGGCTGTAAAGAATCCCATTCAGTCACTTCAGCTTTTGTTTTTATGGTGGCAACTAGTTTTTCTAAAAGAGCAGTCAGAAGAAAAGTAAAAAAAAAAAAGTCATGAATATTGATGTAAATAAATTAATCACACCGTCTTATTTGCATTATTATTAAAACTTGTTTCACAAGGAAAATCCGACTGAAATTAAAAATCTCTTTTGCAAGAGAATCCTGGCCAAAACTGGGAGCTTCACACAGAGTTTACAGGTCATTTACAGCAGAGCAGAAAAAGTTGACGCCGTCATAAATAAATTAGTTAAAAGATTCCTCGGTTAAAACATTTACCCACAGCTGATTTCTTCCCAAAATCAGTAAGAACATCCGTAAAAACACTCAGTAACAAGAGCCCCTTTAGGTTCATGTACTTCTGAAACTGGTTCCAAGAAGAGGGAGCAGAAAACTGAAAAGATTTCTTTCCAACTTCAGATTGGACTTTAGGCACTGAGAGTAAAAATGAAGAGAATATCGTACAGTGGACATTTTATTTTTGTAGGTCAACACAAACGAAGGAAGAAGTCCTAGTATAGCCTCATAAATGAAAATACACCAATGATTGAGCCTACCAGTGGCCACGGCCATCCATGTGTAAAACCTTTGAAACGTGTTATTAATCTTAGCCCCGGCACAGAAAACAACTTTTCATGTCATTACAATCTTAGGGGAAAGTGTTAACGAGGACAGTGAAGAGTGAAATCATTCTTCAGCCATGGTTTCTAAGAGAAAGTGCGTCCTATCATAATCACCTTGTGTCAAGGGATGTTCACGGATATTCCTGCAAGCAAAATTGCACCTGAATTAAGCATTATCCATAACTTAAAGGAGAATCAAAATCTCTACGTCACCCCAGAAGGTAGAGCAAATTCTAGGACTGTCTCCAAAGCACTTCTATAGAGGCGCTTCTCTCAAAAACATCAAGGATAGACTTGTGTTCTGCAAGAAGTACCAGGACTGGACTACGGAGGAGTGGGATAACCCCATTTTCTTTGATTAAAACCTTTTTAAACTGCTTGGGAATATCAGGAACAAGGAGCGTCCTTAGACAAAAAGGTGAATACTTGTCCAGAACTAAGGTCTCCTGAGACCATTTGTCTGTAGGGTTGGCTGTTTTCCATGGGGGTGGGCTCACAGTTTTGCCAGGAAACACTGCCGTGAATAAAGAATGGGCTCAAAACGTCCTCCAGGAGCAACACTGCCCAATAATGCTTGAGCAATTTGGTGATGAATAGTGCCTTTTTTCCCCACTGTGATGGAGCACCGTGCCACATGGCAAAATGGATAATTAATCGGCTCTAAGATCAGATCATTTATACTTTTTTCAACGATCAACACACAATTCTTTGTTAGCATTACATCAAACAAACCATTCTTCTAATTGCTGGTTTTGTCCCTCTCCAGCTGGAGTTGGAACGGCAACCCTGAATAATAGCAGTAAAGAGGCAGATGTAGAAAGCTGCTGCATCGCTTGGCTGCAGGGTTTGTTCTGCCGTAAGACAAAAAACAACCAACATCTGGTTTAATCAGCTGTTTCACACTTATTTAGAGCCGTGGCACCAAATATTGAATAAACCCAGCAAATACATCTGTTATTACTGTGAGCTCATAACAAATCCAAAATTGCAATATTTGACTTAATTAATTGTTGTACAATATTTAATTATATGTATCTGAATCACAACAGCAAAAAAAAAAATATATATATATCACAACAAGCCCATAATGGCTCCTTTAAAACCTATTACCCTTGACCTTAATCTTAATCTGTATAAGATTAATACCCATGAACTTAATATCATAACATGCACGACCGAATATACATACCATTGTTATTTAACGTATCTATATCCTGACAAATGTAGCTAATGGTTTCCCAACATGTGACCGGGTCTAAATACTGCAACGCAAGCGTACTTGTAGCTTCCGTTAACTTAGCATGTTAGCTTATACTACCGCATCTGTATCAACACGGCAATATCCCATAATATCGTTCTCCAAAGTGTCCGCCATAGTTAAAATACATTACAAAGGGTTTACCTATTCGACAGTGTTGTCTTACTGCCAAGAGTGTAAAGAGTCTGAAACCAATCTGAATTATAGAAGCACAGAGGAAGAGGCAGATGTAGAAAGCTGCTGCATCGCTTGGCTGCAGGGTTTATTCTGGCATTTTGTCCCTTACTAGCCCTTACCTTTTTAATGATGCGCCCTCTCCTGACACTCTAAGGTATTACAACTATATGGTCAATTGGCTTATTTCCACACATTGTTTTGGTAAAAATGGGTTGTCTGAATTGAAATGTATTTTTTAAATTATTCTGAACAGTTATTTTTAGCCTATTTTTTATATTTTAACCTATTTTAACGTTTTATAGCCTGCAACTGTTTATATGAGCCTTACATTCACCGACTCTTTACATGTTTCCACTTGCATTTTGATGATTTATCTTTGTTGACAACAAATCTTTAAGATTGGGAGGCCTCCTTGCTTTTACCTTAATTTCTAATTTTGCTTCACATATTCAGGCCGGTACTTTTATCTGGGTCACTCCAAAGCATTAACATCACTTCCAGTCCCAAAACAAAAATGCTAAAACTAAAAGATAGCTTTAAACCTAAGTCTGGTTGCCTGGGTTTCAAATAGCTTTAGGGTTAGCGGTATATGTAAAGCTTCCACATCTTGCACAGATGAGTCATCAGCATGCAGCCACATTATGCTTAGTAGGCTGTGTTTAGAATTTAAACTACACACTCATTACGCAATTTATGGTTTCCAACAGCAACCTTGAAACCTAAAGAGGCATTTTACAGTCTATGTGTTTGTGGATTCCAGAATGCCAGGCACGATGAGGCATGGATGATCTTGCGACAGGTTCATGACACCAACTGGAAGGCCAAGGGGGAGCCAGAGAGAGTCTTCACTGTAAGCCTTCATTCACACCAACATGCATGGCTGGCCAAACACATTTCACCACTAATTTAAAAGGATAATGAAAGAAGAAGACGGCTACATCTTTATTATCAGGTCTTGAGAGAAAGTACTAATCAAACGCCTCATTCTTCGGTGGAATGGTGCAGACTGATAAGTAACTCCTTTCAGTTGGGTTATAGTGCTTTGCAATATTTTAACATTACCTCACATTACATCAACTAACTTCTCTGTGTTTTAAATGTATGTTAATTCCTTAGACCAACACAAACACAACAGTAATGTAGAATGATGATGAAATTTTTTTTGTAACCCTCCAGCGGTCTTAAGACAAGAGGTCATTTAGACCCCACAAGTTTTTTACTCTGTGTAGGTTCAGTGGGTGGCACTGACCCCACATACACTTTTACAAGTTTTTTTTTTTTTTGCGTGTGTTGTTTTGGGAATTGACGGTCTGATGGAACAACCCATACACCCACTTCCCCACTAATCATTCCAGGCTTATACACGCAGTCGGAGGTCTAAGAACGAAAGCAATCATTGAGAGAAATAAAAACACATTCTGTATCTCTTTATTGCAGGTGACGAATATTAAAACTCCACAAACCCAGGAGGACGAATTCATAGAGATCCAGAGTGACACTGGAACCGCCTTTCAGCGCTGGACGGTTCGAAAAATGACCATGCTGCAGCAGGTTTCAAAACCTCTCTGTTTTACAATTCAATAGATGTGAAAAGGTCAAACAGAAACTTTTGCTTTGCTTACGGTTGTTTTTATCCTGGCACAACGTTGCTTGTATGACAACCATGACTCAATGACTGGCTTAATGTTAATATTCTGTGTCTCTTTCCTGAAGGTGATGGCCAATGTGATGTCTTTATCTGCTCCAGAGCTCAGGCTGCAGGGCCTTTTCCTGGTCATCGTGTGGTTCTGCATGGCTTTCAGGTAGAATAACAACTTAGGAGACGACATGGACTGGTTTGAGATTCGCATCACATGGTCACCTTGAGGGCTGGCTTCATGGTGTCAACACAAAAATATAATATAAAAATGAACAATCTGTGATATTTTTTTTAACTCTTCAAAGTCTGACAAGAGGAATACTTTAAAAAATTTAACCTTAATTTTTGATTTAAATATTTACATTGTTGGATTAAACTGAAAATTTTTTCCAGGTACTAATGACCTGGAAAAAATTCATGCCTTTCTGAGATTTTCAGTTCAGGTACATGAATGACATAGGTACTTAGGTGTGACATTTCTTTTCTGTGTGCAATAGCTACCATGGATTGGGAGTGTGGTTCCCTGACATGATAAAGTACATGCAGTACGAGGAGTACGAGTCTAAGGTCCGAGTGTTTCATCGGGAACGCGTGGAGCGATTCCACTTTAATTTTTCCCTCGTCAACCAAGTCCACCGCGAGGGAGAGTACATCCATGACAAGTACGTTTATCACTGTTCTTCATAAACCCAGAGATCCACAAAGGTTCAGCTTTTTGCCATTTCTGTCTCTGCTTTTTTTTTTTCGAAGATTTGCAAACATCGAGATTAAATCCGTCAAGTTCGAGGATTCGCTCTTTGAGAACTGCTACTTTGAGGACATCAAGTCGACCAACACATTCTTCGAGAACTGCACGATCAAAAACACAGTATTCTACAACACAGGTCTTCTACAACAGCCAGACGTTGCGTTATCTTTACTCAAAGTAATACTTTGGGGTTTTTTGTCTCGTGTCAAACACCGTGTGTTTTCTGTCCAGACCTGTGGCAGGAAAAGTTCAAAAACTGTCGAATGGAAAACACCACCTTCCTCCACCCAAAGAAAGGCTGTCATCTAAACTTCCAGGAGGAGAACGACATAGTGATCTATCTGGTCAGCTTCCTGGGAAGCTTGGCTGTGCTGCCTGGCAACATCATCTCGGCACTTTTCATGGACAAGATAGGAAGGATCCGAATAATAGGTGACATGTTTAGCAAAACATCAGAGCAGATGACCATTGACAGTCCTCCTTAGTGTCTGCATCTGGGTGTTTATTGACGATACAATGGTGTCCAACACTGCAAATCAGTGATTATTTGTCTCTTTTTTCCTCCCAGGCGGTTCTATGCTGGCATCGTCAGCCTGTACTTTCCTGCTGCTCTTGAGCTTCAGTCAAGGAGCAGTAATCTGTTGGCAGTGTCTCTTTTATGCTGTCAGTGTGGCCGCCTGGAATGGGCTGGAGGTCATTTCTGTGGAGCTCTACCCCTCTTCTAAAAGGTACAGTTCACCTCTGGCTCTTTAACAGACGCAACAGAACCTTTATATGCCTGTTTAGGGGGAATTTTGCCACAAGTGGAAACGGAGTGGCAAAAGTCACTGTGGAATTAAAGGGGCAGTATTATGTAAAATTGTTATTTTGTTGAAGCTTTACATCACCATTCAGCTGTGCAAAATGCCTTCAAGATGTAGCTCCTCCTCGTAGCTACGGTTTCAAAGTTTGCCGCATCTACTGAGCTACTTCTCAGTGAATCGCTGGTAAAGATGTTATTAAAGGGTTACTAAAGCAGCCATGTTGTGATGACTTCCTGAAGGCGGAGTTTCAGAAAGAGCAGGAGTTTTTAAAGAGACAGAGGCCCAATCGCAAGGCATTAAATCGGAAAGTAAAACTTCTCGTCATCTTTGATGTATGTAGCATTTTTGCAACAAATGAAGGTAACATAGTTACTGGATTGTAATATAAAAGGGGACTATGTGCCTAGAAAATACATAATACTGCCCCTTTAAAAATATATTATCAGTATATATTCAGTGACGACTGAAAAGTGCTGATCAAGTGTTTGAAACTGATCAAAACTATTTAGATAAATCAACCATCTAATTAGTTGGTTCATCTGTGATATGAAGTACTTCCAGTGACTTTTCAACATATTAATAATACCCCTTGAACTTTTTCAAATTTTGCAAGTTACACCAGCAAAGTTCAAATTATTCTATCGAACTTACATGCGATGGACCGAGACAAGCTTGAGGACAAATTCGAAGTGGATAGAAAATGATAAATGGTTTTCAACAGTTTAAAAAAACAAATCTGAAAAAAAGAAAAAGCAAAAATGTCGTACACTAGTATTGATGCCTCTATTGACTCAGAAGCTTATGGAATCACCTTTTGCTACAATTACGACTGCGAGTCGTTTATGTTTTGCACATTTAGAAAATGAGCAATTTCTAAATGTTCAATCTTCTGTCTTCTTATCTCCAAAAAGCCAAGACTTGATAGATTGACATTAATCTTCAACTTCTGCCAAAGATTTTCAACTTAAGTTGGATCTGGAAATGATTACACCATTGCAACAGTTAACAGGTGAAGGTCAAGTCTTGGACCTTAACTATTACATTGCAGACTGGCATCAGAGTAAAGGGGGCAGAACACAAAAGCACATCCTTCAAATGTTCATTGGTAAAAAAATAAAAAGCATGTACCTCTTCACTTTCACTACACAGTAATCTGCTACTTTGTGTCGGTGTAGCTTGTAAACTTGCAATAGAAAACCTGGAGGTTTGTAGTGGTGAGGTGACAAACGTTCATGGAGCATGAATACTTTTGAAGGGCACTGTGTGTGCCAAGCAAAGTCCCATTTCTTTCACAAACCATGTTATCTCCTAATTGAGAGATTTAAGGGAGCCACGAGCAGAACTAAAACCTCTGCTGTTTCACCCTCTTGAAACATAAATTAGTCTAATGACTGAAACTTGTCAGTGTGCTCTCCAGCTGCTCCAGCCAAAACTCATTATCCCGGATAATGATGTAGACATTAATGGCGTCTGTTGCACCCTCAAAGGCTTTTCATTCAGTAAAAGCATGAACGTGTGAGCACAAATAAGTCTAAAAGATTAGTTTTTCCATCTCATCATTGACGTTGGCATTTATTAGTGTCTACTACTTTGGACTCCTAAAGCCTTACCCCTAGAACTTCACATTTTGCTATGTTTCCACCTCAAAATTAAGTGTATTTTATATGGATTTTATGCAATAAAAATGGAATGGAAGAAAAATGACTCAAATGAAAATCTGAACCATTAATTACTCCATCTGGTGTCTTCCACTTTTCACCAACTGCACAAACTCTGTAACACACTGTTACCTTAGCGATACATGCTGGTGGCAGCACTGTGCGGATGTCTTTCTCTAGCAGTGGCCGAGACAGACTAGGAGGAAAAATGAACCGAGCTAAATCTAAGGCAATCCTGAAAGAAAACCAGTCGGAGGCTGCAATGTATTTGACTATCAGGTAGATGTCCGTCTTCCAGGAGGACAACAAAATTAAACAGAGCGATTTTATTGGAATGGATCAGACTAAAGCTTAGTGATGTTTTGTTTTAGAATGACCTAGTCAAAGTCCATATCAGATGTGCAAAGCTGGTAAAGAAATGTAGTGCAGCATATTATTATAAAAATGTTTCAACTGTGGGTGCAAGCATAAAAATGTGCATGTTTACCCCTCAGGTCGTATGTTTTTCATAAATCCTATTAGCCACTTGAATTTCAGGATGCTGGCCATTTTTGTAAGATGTCCTTCATCCAATTACTGCTACCTGCATACCTTACAATGCAGGTAATTTTGATTTGCAAAAAAATGCCAATTCACATCTGAGCTCCGCAGCAATATGTGTTTTGTGCAGCGCATCCTTGTTCGACACGTTGTAGTCAACCGTCAAGCTTAAACCTGCACTTTTTCTCACTGCACAGAGGGACAGCGTTCGGCATCCTGAACGGGATCTGTAAGTTCGCAGCCATCGTTGCCAGCTTCATCTTTGCAGCCTTCATCGGCATCACAAAAATCGTCCCCATCTTCCTGGCCTTCGCCGCCCTCGTCTGTGGAGGCCTGGTGGCCCTGAAGCTGCCTGAAACGAGGGAGAAAATCCTCTCTTGAAAAGCCAAACTTTCTGCTGCTTCAGATCCCCAGACACAAACGGCAAACTGTGCGATTTGTATTTATGTGGTTACTTGTTTTTGAAATAGTTACGAAACCTGTATGGTGGCCTACATCAACCTGCGGTTGCTCTCCGCTACGGGAAAGCTCCTCAGGCTGCCCAGCGTTTTTCTGTCACATCATGTCAGTCCTGTCTTTGTCTCCCCCGCTCTCCGTTCACACACACACACACACACACACACGCACGCACACACACCCGTTCTGTCTGAGGTTGGTGTAAAAGATTAAAACAATGTGTCTGTGTTTGAATGGTTGTGTAGAGATCACGTTACCATGTTGTGCTTTGGTTTCGTTCCCTCTTGTTGAAAGAGAGAGGACTTTTAGTGATAACTTGAAAACGACGAGACTCGCTGCTAAGTCTCCGCAGCAATACTGCTCTAATTTTGGAATAAATAAATAAATGAAAAAACAACCAAACACCTTGAACGTTCATCCAATGTTTGTTCGGAGCAACCTCGTGGTGTCTGTAGTGGTGTCTGTTGTTCTCTTTAGGTAAAATCAATTTATGAAATGTAGATCTCATTTTCTAAAAACGATTTTAGCTCTCCTCGGGTTTCCCGACAGATCCGGACGCAACCCGACCAGGTTCTGTGTCTCTGATATGTCCTGTTTGTTCCCCATTGTAGTGTTTTAATCTGTATTGTAACATGTAGCATTAGGGTCTGTATCTGTCACATCTTGCCATGACAAATTGTAAGGAACTGTCTGCTTTCTGGTTTTTTTTGTCTTTTTCTAAAGGGCGAGAGAACAATGCAAAACTGTAAGACTAGATGTTTTCATATGACGCTCTCCTTTCAATGCTCTGATGAAGAACTAATTTGCAGAACTTTGCTACATTTCTGACAACGTGTGTCAATATTTTATTTTATTTTTTTGGAGCATTGTACGTATTCGGCATGACTGATTTATGCGTGTGAGTTTATGTATGTATGTGTGTGTGTGAGAGAGAGAGTGTGTGTGATTCTGGATGTTATCGGCATGTCTGTAAATTTACTGAGACTCAACAGGCTGCCGTTGCCGTTTTTGCTGTTGTACATATAGACCGGTGTAAATTAGCTGTACCATAGTAGTCGTATCATGACTTGAATAAAGCTGACGGATGTGATCCGGCTTCTTTCTTCTTCAAAGATGCAAACAGCGCAGGTTACAACCTTCAGCAATGAAACTTTTTTTTTTTTTTTTTGTCTGCTTGATTCAACCTTCAAAAGGAGACGAATATGGTTGAACATTAACTTCCGGCTTAAGAAGTGGTTTCCCGTTACCAGAAGGGTTGAACATATTTGCTAGAGGCAGAGAGATCAACACAGAGAAGTATTTCTTTTGCAAAGCACACAGAACCTCCTGAGTGTTTCAAAACATGCCTTTTGGAGGAGGTAAGGTTCTCCTTAAAAGGCGGCGGTCCTCTGATTTTCTGGCAACTTACCAGGTAGATCAGCAGTGGTTGCACACAGAGATGAGACAGTGGATACAGACGGTGGGAGGGCCGGATTTATGTGGATGGAGTTGGGATTAACATGCCATAATTTCTATATCTAAAAATGTAATTTGTACTAAGCGAGTGTTTCTCTCACCCGATGCATTGCCTGAGCCTGAACATCTGTGTCTCCAAAAAATGTTAACAGTACTCCTGGAGAAGCTTCACATAACTTATGAATTGGTGTAAAAAAAAAAGTTTTGTTTTAGCCACAAGCTCAACAGTAAACAATATATCGCCGACTAGAGGTTAACCATAGCGATATATCAATGTAGTAGCCATGTAGCCTGATGTACTGAGCGTGACAAGTTTTAGTTACTGTTATCAAACATTAGACGTACCTTCGTCTTGGCTTTTTCTATTTTTCCTCTTTCCCTGAAGGACAAGTTATTTTTTGCGACATTGTTTTGCTTACTTCTCTCCCACCGGCGCTGTGGAGGTTTGGATGAACACTGCACATTGCACGGCAGCTCGTTCTACCGGTCACCAGGGGGCGCCCAAGAACAATCTAGTTTTTCTTTTTGAATGAATGATTTATGCATGATCAAATATATATTATTGTAACAAAAAAAGCACAGCTTTATAAGGAAATTGTGTTTTTGTTAATATAATTATATAGAAATCATTACAAAAAAAAATAAATAAAAAATCTGTTCCACCTGGGGGGTCCATAGTGGCCCCAGGTCTATAAGCAGCCGCTTAGTTTGCTTATGTTTAAGGAAAACACAAAAGACAATGTATAAATTTCTTCACAAAAACGCACGTATAAGGTAAAGGCAAAACACAATACACACATATTTCTGCTTTAATTTTTAATTGTCAGTTGTCATGCTTGACACCTATCCCTATCATTAAAGACAAATAAACTGATGATTGGTTGCAGTTGCATGCTGTTTTTAACCCTGTCCGCAGGAATCCATTGACCGGAAGAGGTTTGGGCCTCACAGTGGAGTCGGGGCTTGTGTATGGTTGGTTGAGAGCGCACGTAACGCTGAACAAATGGTTACCTTGTTCAAATAAAGTTTATTTAAAAAAAAGCAAAACACTGAACAAATGGTTTGGACCCAAGGCGGGGGGAGTGACTTCTGTTTATAAAAACAAAAATCCACAATTAAAGAATGAAATGCCGCACAACCTCACTGTTAACATTTATGTAGTTTTAGAAAAAAGTAACATGTTATTCAACGCTCAGCTGCAATGCAAATATCGACCGAGTGACTTTTTTTTAATTTATCCCATCCCCCTATTTCCCGATTCATAGTCTTGTCCTTCACCTTCAATGTCACGCTCGTACAGACGGGAACACTGAACGTGTGTAAAAACATATGAACCATGTTCAATTTCAGGTGTGCGTTTAATTCAGCGAGCACTTTATGCCGACAGCTGCTCACCCCGCTGAATGTCTCACGGTAAGTGCTGCCCTGGGCTGTTAGCTCTTCCTGTTAGCTAACGGCTAACGCTGAGGAAGTGTTTGCTAGGTTTTGAAGCTTCACGTGCGACACAAAAACCGCACAGCTTCTAACAGAACCAGCGCCGTACAGATTGTGCTAATGACACGGCGTGTGTTTAGGTGCGGAAGCAGAAGGCTGCCGCAGCAGAGGCCGTTGTTCCTCAGCGCTGTGAGACATCAGGAGGCGGAAGCTAGCACGGGGAAGGACTTCAGGTCTGCACACTGTAATCCATCAGTCCGTCATAACGCTGCTGCAGAAGGATGTCCACTCACTTATGCTGTGTTGCAAAAAAAAAACAAAAAAAAAACAGCATATTTAGCAGCTGGACATCTTGGCTTTGCAAAGCGGACGTAAACAAATTGAGTTGTTGTGATTACTGATGTGTCATTGAGACAAATTAGACAAAAATTTACAGTCTCTCGATGTTGAATGATTTTTAGAAGAAAAACTTCGTAATGCTTTTGCTCGTTCCGTTTTCACTCTTTCAGCCATTTCCCCCCTATGCCTGGTCAAGACAGTGCACTGAGATGGGCTGGGAAGAAGTTTGAAGAATTACCAATTGCTCACATAAAAGCGACATACAACAAGTAAGTGGAGTTATTAATTAAATTCAGTTAGAAGCAGCAGAAGTTACACTAGTTACTAAAACTACGGTCTTAAAAACAAACGCAGTAAAGTCTTAAGGTAATATGTGGGGTTTAGGCCAGGCTTAAAATTCAAGTTAGTTAGTTGGGTCAGAGACGACACTTGCAGGCTCAGGCCAGGTTAGGTTGGATTTTTTATTTTTTTTAGGCCAAATCTAAACTCCGATGACAAACATTTGTGTCTCTTTAAAATGAGATGGAAGAGACATAATCTAGTGACTTTATAAAATCAAAGCAATTGGGCTGACCACCTGTGGAATCAAAGACAATGGCCACCTGCAGTGTTACAGTTTGACTCCTGTCTCACTAATCTGAAACTGAGGCAAATCTTTGGCTACTGGTGAGCATCAACCAATAGCCGACATATTGGCCAACACAGCCTGCAGCGGAACGCCCGCGTGCCGTTTGTCCTTCATATTTTCCAGGAGTGAGGGTCAACCTACCTCTGACGTATCTTCCTGAAGGAAGCGCAATGTTTTCTTTAACCTGGCTGCCCAAATGCAGTCAAAAGTCTGCATTTGGGAGACTTTTAAAAATAAATACTTTTTTGAGAGCAGTTCACATAGTAAACTTCTCCATCCTTCACCAGCACACACGTCCAGCTTACAGACAGCGCAGGACAGTCTTTGGTCCGGACGTCCTGTGCCACAGAAGGCTTCAAGAACAGAAAGAAGTCGACGCCCATCGCCGCGCAGACTGCAGGCACCTCTGCTGCAGCGGTGAGTTTTCTCCTCTGATGCTCAGGCAGAGCAGGACTTCTGTCTTGGTCGGTCAGATCTGTGGTCCCTGACCAGTGGAGCTGATTATGTCTGCAGAATGTTTTTGGTATTGGTGAAGGCTCCCATGACTCTGCTGGTTCACCACTCTTGGTTAATGAATACAGTACTATTTGTACTGTAGACCTGTTGGGAAGACTAATATGTCCTCTATATAAACATAGTATATTTATCTGATATTTTTTGTTGTTCTTCCAAACAGAAAGCCACAGTAAAAGGAGTTACGTTTGTTCGTGTTGTGGTCAAAGGTCTTGGTCCTGGACGTCTGGTGAGCACTTCCTGCACTTTTAGGAAGTTTTTCCACACCCATTTTTCACATTTTGTTGACGCCAATGCATTTTTATGTGATAGACTTTACACAGAGTATAATTGTGAAGTGGAAAGAAAACGACAGATGGTTTCAGAGGACAATGAGTCAATACTGTGTGGAATCCTCGTTCACTGGAGTAACAGCAGCAAGTTTTTTGGAGTTTGTAACGGGATTCTTGATGGTTCTCTTTTAGCCACCTCACTCCCTTTTCAGATCTGCCCTCAAATTCTTTTTATGACTGAGATCAGAGCTTTGTGGTGCCCACAGCGAAAATATTGACTTTGTTGTCCTTAAGCCACTTTGTAGCCACTTTGGCTGTTTGCTTCAGGTCGTTGTCCATTAGAAAGACCAATTTGTGCCCAAACTTCTAGGTTCCCGACTGATGTCTTTAGATGTTCTTTCCTCATGACGCCGTCTATTTTATGATTTGCACCAGTTCCTCCTGCAGCAAAACAGCCCCAAAATATGATGCTACCACCTGGTACAAGCGTCCCGTTTTCTCCTCCAAATTGTAACGATGGTCGTTATGGCCAAACGGTTTCACCCAAGTTTCATTAGACCACAGAACATGTCTCCAAAAATGAAGGTCTTTGTGCATTGGCAAGCAGCAATCTAGCTTTTTTTTTTTATGCTTTTAGAGTAATTGCTTCCTTCTTGCTGAGTGGCATCTCAGTCCATGTTGGTACAGGATACATTTCTTTGGATAATGACACTGCTTTACCAACTTCAACAGGATCTTCACAAGGTCTTGGCCTTTGGCTCTGGAGTCGTTTTTCACGTGTCTTTAAACTTTAAATGTGATTTATTGTGACTGTCTTCCATCCCAAAGTGTAATTTCCCTTCCACTTCACAATTACGCACAACTTTGTGCTGATCTAACTACTTAAAAGTTGAATGTGTTTATAAAGTCAGAACATGTGAAAGGGTTGAGTGGGTATAAACACTAAACTGATCTCATGTTGGTCGAGAGGATTTAAAGAAGCGCGATGTGTTGAGCAGCTTCCTCTTCCTTAAGCAAATTAAATAAACACAAATGTTTTAGAATCTGGAAGGGCTCTGGTGAAACATAATCTTTGAAGCAATGTTGTTAGTGAGAAACAGAGTGAGCCTTCAGAATATGTAAAGCCACCACAGGGCCGTTCATGACGGGGGTAATTAAATCAACCAGAGACGTCTTGATCCGTTTCCTTAGTGACTGAAAGTGTCCTCGTCTGTTTTGCAGTCTGCAATCAAAGGCCTGACGATGGGAGGCCTGCAGGTGGTATCGATCACGGACAACACCCCCGTGCCACACAACGGATGCCGCCCACGTAAAGCCAGAAGGTTCTGATGACGCCCCGATGCCACAGCGCTTTGTATGGAAGCTGTTAACTTGGACTATGCTAATAAAGTGTTTTGTTATGTAACTCTGCTGCCTCTGAGCACATTTTGCACATTGTATTTGAGGGGAAACAAGAGATGTTAATAAGCAGTTGTTGTTTCTGCTGACTTGTGCATAAACATTCGGTCTCACTGCAGAGGGCTTCATTTGCTTTAGTTTTCACACTGTGGAAAAGATGCAATGTGCTTTCCTATCTCTATTACTTTCAAGCTAAGTAGTGTTGTAAATATTGCATTTGCAGAATCGTTCAGACGATTCAGAAAAACCGTGGTAATACTTTTCTTTTGGTACAACCATTGAAGTTTACCTAGTTTGGGAGGGACGTGTCGGCACAGAACTGTATCAGACATTCACCAACTCAAAGAAAAGTAACTCCTGTCTTGTCTTCTATCCTGATTCAAAGGTCCTCGTGTCCGTCAACACACCAGAACCAAACGGTTCAGTCCTGCTGGTCAATGTGATTGAGATCAGCTGGTTCAGAATAACAAATAAAAGGGTAACTTTTTAGACTCTTATTTGATTTTACTTCAGATAAAATACAAGCATACTGAATTGCTTAGTACTGACTGATCTTTTTGGGGGGCTGATAAATGCCTAAAGTACACTGAAGCATGGTTCCCAAACTATGGTGGTTTTGCAATAAACTTTTAATCACCACAGAAGAATGTTTCGTGTTGTGGTCATAGTTCTCATGTGGGAAATTAGTCTTTTTCTTTTATGATAAGCTTTCTGCTGAAATGAACTGTTGGATGTGCAGCAGTACAGATTCACTGCTACTCCAAACAAATTCAGAAATGTAGCCTTCTGCTTTCACTGCAAGAGCCCCATAAATTTACAGACTAAAAACTAGTCACTGTGACAGACTGGTGACCTGTCCAGGGTGTACCCCGCCTCTCACCCGGAACGTAGCTGGAGATGGGCACCAGCAACCCTCCTGACCCCATTAAGGGACAAGGGTGAACAGAAAATGGATGGATGGATGGAAACTAGTCACTTAAAAAAAACGCAATCTGTATAATCTTTGTGGCTACTTAATATTCAATTCATCTAATAAATACTTTACATAAAAGGGAGATGAAATGTCATAACTCAACTTCATGGAGTTGTTGTAGATGGTGATGCTGTGAGCAGGAAGAATCTTTGGTAGCAGTCAGTCGGCAAATCTGAAGAGACCTCTGACCGAAGACTGCAGGAGTATGACAGTCTGACGAGTGTCATGGACTTGATATCTGAGAAGAGGAAAACATATTCCACCGTAACATGTCCTGAATGCCACAATCGCATTTGCTTCATTTTCAAACTACCTCTGATCTTTGACATCTCACATGTGACAGACGTTTAAAGACTCAAAATAAGAGCGGCTGCGACTGATCAAGTAATTCTTTATGCGACAATGCAAACTCAACTGATACAAAATACAAAAAACAAAAACAAAAGATTTCTATACACATCAGCTATACAAAAATACATTTTTATTTCAAACTGCAATGAATTCTTTCCTTTGCACAAAGATGTCAAAACAATTAGATATGGAGGACAGAAAACAGCACGACTAGAAGGGCCGATCTGCTCTCCTCTCAGCCTCACATTCAATAAAACTAAATTAATAACAACAAAAGTGCGTCAACGTTTCAAGAGAATCAAAGAAAAAAGAAAAAAAAAATAACATAAATATCATTTCCACGAGTGCGGCGCACATGAAAACAACACTACAGCAGTTCTCAGCAGACAACACCAGCACAGAGAGCGGAAGAAGCTGTTCTGATTTGCTTTGGAGTTTCGGGAAGTGTTTGCAACAGGATGAAGTGTAGTGGACGAAAAACAACAACTCTGGGTTATCAGTAATTATTCTAGGCTTTTTTTTAAGGGGGTTTCCCCCCCCTTTTACAGAAAGATGATTTCTGTCAAATTGTTATAAAGGCTGAGAATATAAAATTTCTGAAATAGGTCTCCTTGTCAGCAGTGCAACATCAGCTTGTGTTTTCTTCACAATGTCTTAACAGCTCACAAAGTGGAGGAGGCTGTCAGAGTAAAATCCTTCAGGACGGGTTAAAGCAGGGGTGTCCAAACTTTTTGCAATGGGGGGGTGGGAGGGGAGCACAACTAAAATTATGCCTTTTGTTATGAAAAATGCAAAAACAATTCTAGTGTAAAAAAACAAACTTAATGCATAGTTTTTTAATGAAATGTACCAGCCTGATTTCAGCACAGGAAGTATCTGTATATAATTTTAGATTTATTCCAGGCTACACAAACATGATAAATGTCCGTTTTAAACAAAAACAAACAAAACAAACACTTATATTTAGCCTAGTTTAATAAATGGATGCACCCAAGTCTACATTCAAGCAAAAGTTACTGGATGCTTGTGGTGCTGTGTTCTATCAAATTAAGATGAGAGCCAAAAATGGAGTTAGGATAGTTTGTGTTTTTCTTTAAAGCTGCAGTATGTAACTTCTATAAAAAAAAAACAAAAACAAACTTTTCTTACATATTTGTTCAAACTGTCACCATGTCGTGACAGTGTGAGACAATCTGTGAAGAGGAAAATAAAACACTGGGAGAATGCAGAAGAGCTAAGTAGAAACACCCAATCAGAGCCAGGAGGAGGGCCCTAACGCTGTCAATCAAGGCTGTATGCCGCTTTCCTCCCTCCCCCTTCCATGTCACTGTTGCTAACGCTAGTTAGCATGACCACTGATTATGGCAGATAAACTGTTGTCCTGAAACAACGAGTTGTTTTTCTCCATTTTTAGCACGTTCAGCAGCACGTTCACGAGGACGATGACCCGGAGCAGTGCATTTCGTCAGGGAGGAGGTGAGGAAGAAAGAGCTTTTCACAGATTATCTGTCTCAAGTTATACTGTTACGACCTGGTGAGAATTTTAACAAATATGTAAAAAATACATGTTTTATAAAAGTTGCATACTTTTTATTTTCTAAATCATCATTTGGACACCCCTGGGTTAAAATTAACAAACTGGTAAAGTCTGCAGCAGCTAGTGTTGATCTTGCCTTGAGAAAGCCACGCAACCACAGACTGTGGGTGGGAACGACACGGCGGGATGAAAAACCGGATTTCAACGAGATGAAAGTTCAAGGGCTAGGTGCTTCTCTAAATATTGCACTTTAAAAGCAGAGGATCAAACCCCCAAACTGATTTTTAGAGTACCAACAGGAAGTGCTTGTACATCCAGCCCTCACACCAGACACTGGGTTGGGTCAGCAGGGGTGACCTGAAGGAGTGTCGTCTAGGGAGGCGCTTCCTGTCGCCGCCTCACTTCCCCTGGAGGTTGCTGAGCTCCATGTCCTCCTTGCGCCGCTTCTGCTGGGTGAAGAGGGAGCTGAAGGGGTACAGCTTGGCCTTGGCCGGGTAGCGCTGTCCGGCGATGTTCACCTCGTAGTCGCCGCGGTTGATGAAGTCGGGGGTGATGGGCGTGGGGAGGCCCTCGGGGCCCGGCGGCGGGGACACGAAACCCAGGCAGACGTGGCGCTCCAGGGTGTAGCTGTAGGCACTGCTGGTGGTGGTCCCGGCCAGCTGGCCGCTGCGGTAGACGGGCTCGCCCCACCACGGCCACAGGTCCAGCTCCGTGTCGTGGTCCTCCAGGACGAGCATGACGAAGCGGCGGAACACGCCCTCCTGGCGCTGCTGCAGCAACGCCTCGCGGCCCAGGAAGTTAGTGTCCTGTGGAGGAGAGGCACGGAGACGCAGCGGGATTATCAGTGGACGTCACGCTGCGTACACGCCCACTGTCGCTGTGCGTGTCACCTGCAGGATATATTGTTGTAACTATTCAAACTATTTACAATTATTAAATTATTTACAAATCGCAGTGAGCTCAGATCCACCTCTTTTCTCTTTATTTAGTATCTCATTCACTAATGTTGAAGAATAACTTGTTTTCTCATGCTGTAATAAACACTTGCAGTGCACAGACTAACATTAAAACAACGAGACAATGGAAAGTAACCGTAGCAACCAGTGACAGTTTAAAGGCAAAGTGCGTCCCTTGTGTTTACAAACAAATAATTGCTGTATAAAAAAAGGCAGACAGAGCCCACTCTGTGGCGCCTGCAGAGCCATGTTCCTTCTCAGTGTGTTGGAGCTGATTATTAAGCCCGATACTGCACTGCCACAACAGCTGCGACTCACCGGAGGTTCTGGTTCTGAGCTCAACAGTAAACTTGTTGATTTAAAGTGCCGCCTGTTGTGTCTGCAGCTGCAGTCAGAACATTTAGAGCAAAGCAGATGGGAAACTGACTGAAACGAGGCTTCACACTCCCAATATAAATGCCGTGGGTGCGCGGTGAGAGCACAATTTCCCCAGCGGCCGGACCGACCTTGTCGAACTTGACCCTGAACTCCCGTCCACACTCCAGCGGCGTGGTGAACGTGTCGAGGTCCTGACCCCAGAAGGCGAAGAACTTCTCGATGCGAAGGCTCCTCAGGGCGTAGTACCCGGCGTTACGGATGCCGTACTTCTGCCCCACTGACATCACCTCGTTGTACACATGCAGCGCGTACTGGAGGGAGTAGATGGATGACATCAGAGTTAGACTTCACAGGAATCTGTGTTTTTCCTGAAATCCCTACCGATATAAATCATCATACAGAGAAGATGACATGATGTACAGTGGCAATCAGAAGTTGATGTTAACCTATTGTCAACATGCTGATGTTAGGCTTTAATGGAGGACCTCCAAACCATTCTACGAAGGTGGGTTACACCATAAATGTAATTTTTAAAATCACAAATTTGGTTGCTTTTAAACTCAGTCCATGGCCTGGACTTCAGCTTAATTAGGCAGACTCTCCATAAGAACACCAGTATCATTGTCCATTCAAGTAACTAAAGTTTTACACCACAAGGGACAAAAAAAAAGAAAAATAAAAACAAGGGGGAGAGGGGTGGCACTGATTGCAGTTTTCTGGCCAACCACCAAATATAGCCTGACCTGCCGCTTCAGATTTTGGCTGATACTGTTTTTTTTTTTTTTTTGTCTGAAAAGCTGCTATATATATCAACAAAGTTGTTAGCTGGTAACTATGAGGTGACTTTAGTTAACCGCACATAAGCAGATGTGATATGACGGGCGGTTCCGTCGGTCAGCCCTCTCCCATGGCCGAGCTAATGGGGACAACGGTTGACTTTCAGAATTTTGTGGAGGTGGAGAAGATAGAAGGGCGAGATTGGTTTAACATGCAATTACTGGCCGATCGCACAAAATTAAGGAAACTGGGGTTGATTTACTGGTGCACCCTGAGAAAAAAAAAAAAAAAAAAAAAAAAAAAAAAAAGAGTACTTCAACCTCATGTCTCATATTTGCAGTCAAATGTCCTCTAGGAAACTCTTTTAGAGACAGTTTGACTACAAGTGGTTCTGGTACATCTCACGAAGTGCGTGGAACACTAAAGAAGGACTAACTCAAAATGAGCGTTCCAAAAATGATGCCTCAAGACTGGCATGTAAAGGACAAAGCAGGCCAATATCAAGGTTTCGGAAATACTAGCATGCGAGGCCAACGGACTGGTGCAGGGAGGGCGCAATTGGTCCGCTCCTTCTAGGGCCCAGTTCAACGCATCAACTGTAAACCCAGCTTAATCCGTCTTTACCTTCACTGTTACTGCTGTATAAAAAGTCTATTTTAAATAATAGACTTTTGGGGCAAGTTCAGCCTGGTGGTCTGCCAGACTCATAATACACTGGGGAAATCCTGAATTATCATGAATAAAAAAAAAAATAATAATGTAAAGAATGTGCATAAAACTGTGGGCTGTGGAAGGAAAAAAAAAAACATCTTGACCCGGAATACAATGTGCACTACAGAAAATCTAAATCATTCAAAATCTGGGCAGTCACGTTTCTTTTAAAAATGAACCGAAGTTGTTAAATTCAAATGAGTAGAGGTCAAAAGTGATCAGAAAATTGAGCGCATTTTCTCAAACACCCTGCCCTGTTGTCTAAATACAACTCGTTTGCACCTCTATGGGGATGTAGAGCATGAAACCTGGTTCTCCGGTATGAGTCATGCTCATCACTCTGATCCCATTGGCGTAGCCCACGCTCATCTCCTGCAAATACAAACAGGGGCAACATGAGGGCAAGAGCACAGAACAAATAACAAGCCGCTCATCGTCAGCTTTGCTTCGACTCGTCTTTCTCACCTTGCAGAACATGGAGGGGAAGTGCTCGGGCGTCATGGAGACGTACGACAGCTCAGCCAGAACGTCCATTGCTCGCGGACCAATCAGATTCAGAGCTGGAAGAGAAAAGTTTGATAAGTAACCTTTTCAAGAGACACAGAGAGGGTAGTAGGACATTGAGGCTCACCTGTGTACTTCCAGCTCACATCCTCTAGGTGGAGGTGTGGGTCGTTGGGCATGTGCTTCTTTATCCAAGACCAACAGTGGACCTGCTGGTCCGTCGGAGAGATGATGAAGAAACTGGAGGCAAACAGACATCGTTTTTCATTTTAGATGAGTTTTTCACGCCATAGACCTCAAGTCCACGGCGCCGTTCCTTGGCTCCAACCTGTTCTTGCTGAGGCGGACCACGCTGCAGTCGTTCTCGTAGCCGCCCCTCTCGTTCAGCATGCCGGTGTGGACGATGTGTCCGACGGGAACGTCCAGGTCGTTGGCGCACAGATACTGCAGCAGCTCCAAAGCCTGTTCGCCTGTTGACTGAGACAAAAGTTCACAAATCACTTCCTTTGTGTTTTATCCAACCCAAATGTTTGAGTTTAATCAAAAACAGGGAAGTGGAGAGGAAATGAACAAGAAACAAGCTCAGAAGAACTCTAGTGAATTGCTTTAAGAGGCATGTGGAGGCCTGGATTTGGTGGAAATCTTGATATAGTTATGAACATGGTCGGCATACTTTTCCCTGGTACAGTTCAAGCATTTTTCAAACAACCTAAATGTAAAACTTTAGGAAGTTTAAATTTACTATTGCATATAATTTATTACGATTATTAATAACATCTTGTGATAATATTCTACATTCAAACAATTCAAATAAATTGTTAGATTCCTGCTCAAATTAAATGCTCACCCACAAACAAACAAACAAACAAACAAAAAAAATATATATATATACATATATATATATTTTTTTTTTCCAGTTTGTTGTATGTAAACTTCTGGGCTCACTTGGAATTAACGTTTCCAAATCGAGTCTTATCAAACGTTAGATTGCATTTTATTACAAAGCTGAGCAGTTTGAAAAGCACTTTCAAGGATTTCAAGCACCCATACAAACACTGAATGAAAGAACAACAAAATAGCAAAACAAATAAAAAGCTTAACCTTGTCACGTCCGTTTGGTGAAGAACTACATATGTATATATAAACAGTTTTTTATTGATTCTACAGAAACGTGTAGCTGGTACCTTTAGAAAGAAGCCAATGATTTGTTACAAATCAATGCAACACTGAAGGCAAAGGTGGTAGTTAAAACTGCTACAGATGAGGGAAACTGGGCTTTTTCTACCTAATTTGATGCTGATTGTAAGACGTGACTCACAGTCAGCTCAAACTTGGTGAAGGAGGACATGTCGATGACACAGACGGCCTCTTTGCAGCACTTCACTTCTGCTCCGACAATATCAAACCAGTCGGGCTTGTAGAAGGTCTTACTCTGATCCAGGGACAGCAGATCTGAAAAGAAAGAAACAGCAGGGGTTTTATTCATGACACATCTCCAGAAATCATACTGCAGAAACTCAAAAGAATGAGTTTGAACCCTGGGTTCAAATCGATAATGTCACACCATAAACAATGTGTTTCTATGAATTCAGTTTCTTGGTAGAGGTCGTAAAAGTTAGTTTCTGCTGCCGAATTCTGGGAAATCTGCAGTAAAAATTACTGCACTTCTGTAGATGTTCCATCTTTACTGAGAATTAAGTACATTAGGTGTTTTCTTGGAACAGCACCTGCAATGACTCCTCTTAACTCTGCTTCGCTCTCTGTTGTTGATTCTCAGACTGGCTAGCAAAAGAACTGAGAAGGCTTGGTGTGGATGCTGAGCAGTATGCACCTTTCCCAGGGGGAACAAAGTATTTGGGCCTTTCGAAGCCATGTTTTTCCATCCAGCGAGCCCCCTGGGTGTCCAGGCGGTCGTACAGGGGACTTGTCCTGAGCTGCCGGCCGGTCTGAAAGTCCCACCGAGGAACCTTCAGCTCATACAGCAGGGCTAAGCATGGGACGCACAAACACAACAATAATTAACATTAAAAAAAAACCCGTCTCAATGAGTATATATACACACACAAGAATTCAATACGAGTGTATTGCATAAACGTCAAAATACAACAACTGTTAGGAAACTGACAAACTGATGGATTATTTGGTGAATGAATGTTTAGGAGGAGATATGGTGATCGAGAAAAAATTCTAAACTTTCCTGAACTTTTTTCTTTTCCATAATTACCCAGAAATAGATAATACTGTAATATATCAATAAGTTTAATTATCTTCCAGCATGTGCAGGAACCCTTGTGAAAAGCCTTAGAGTTGAAAGTGTAAGCAGATCAAGTGTTGAGCTTCAGAGGACCTTGCATATTTTTTTTTTCTCTAAAAACACAAACGCAAAAGGTTCTAGTCGAAACTTTTGTATTCGTGTGTTTCTGGTAAGCATGTAAATGTGACGTCCACATTTCTAGAGAAGTGCTTTGTCAAAGAAGTTCCATGAATGATCGGAGGTTCCTGAAACACTTTGAAGTTGAATGGGTATATACACTTATACCCAGGATAACAGAATGCGTCTGTTATCCTAAATAACAGATTTGTTCAAGAATTTAGCAGCAAAAAGGGTTTTTGAATTGAATATGTTGCTAATTTTGTTAACATGTTGTTTTCAATTAATTAAACGCAGACTCTGCAAATAACTCGATAAAATTTTTTTATTGAGTGCCGCCACCAAATTCTAATTAAAGGAGCGGCCGCTACTCACGCATGACTTCCATGACTCGGTGTCTCAGGAAGGTTCGGCTGCTCTGCAGGTTGCCGAAGCGTTTGATGTCCAGAGGCCAGACGTTGGCGGTGGGGTAGCCGTAGGTCATCCACTCTGCCAGGTACCTGCACACAGCAGGAAGAGGCTGTTTGAGCTTCACTGAACACGTCAACATCACAGCAGAGCGTCGATGTATGAAAACATTTCTTTCCATCCAAAACACATGGAAAAAGTAAATAATGCCTGTAAAGCTAAGAAGAAAAAAAAAAAAAAAACAGAGTTTCTCCCCCACTTAATGATTTATTGCTTACTTCCCGGCTCCTCCGGCGAAGGCCAGACCTGAGGAGTTCATCCCTGCCAGCACGTAGTAGCCAGACACACCCGGCGTCTCCCCCATCAGGCAGCGCATGTCGGGCGTGAAGGACTCTGGACAGTTGACCAGCTGGTGGATTTCAGCTGTTTCTATGGGAGGCATTCTTCTCAGCAGGGCGCTGAGCATCGGCTCTGGAAGCAGAAGAGCGAAACGCTAAGGAGTTCTCTCTCCGACAAATATTTCTATGTTCTAATAATCCAGATTGGTGCGTTCAGATTTCGGAAGGCATGTTGTTATGCCAAAGCGGCCCCTCTGTGAGAATTTAGCCGAGGTATTTTAGTTGCGTGTTGCTGTGGTTCAGGTTTGGCTGACAACTTGTGTCCTCCCCATAAGGCTGATCAGAGTTATGACGACCTGTCAGCTTGCATGAAGACTCTCAAATTACTACCATGAGGCCAAGGACAAAAGATTAAAGCACGAGTGTGTACTGAGACATATGTACAGCGACTCATACAGAGTGAAAAACAATAAATCAAGACATTCATTTTGAATAAAAGAATATTTTTTGTATTAAAAAAAGAGAATGATTTAACTGATTTTTATTTAATTTTCGTCTGTGCTGAATGTGGAGAATTCAAAATCCATCGTAGCCTAATTTATTGCCTGTGTAATCTATTAGGGCTGAAGCGATTAATTGTGATGCATCGATTATTCAAATAATCGTTAATTATGCAAACTCAAACAAATGTCATTTTCTGAAATAACAATATATTCAGAGCAGTAATTAAGCCGAAACTGTACAAAATTATATACATTTTGCACTTAAGATAAAAACAAACATTTGTCTGTAAGTCTGTTCTACCCAGAATTCCTCAAGTGCCATAGTTTTAGCTTTACCTGGTTTAAATAAAAAAAAAGAATGAAAAATATTCCCGTTAGCGCTTTTTTCTGTGATCACTAACATAAAAAATAATCAATAGATCCATTCTACACTCTGTTGGACGCTGAACTTCTCACACGTTGATGGTACAAGTATTTTTTTATATTTTTTTTTAGCTGCAGATGCATCCTTTGCTACAAATGATCAATCATTCACTAAAGGAATGCTGCGTTATAGCATTTCGGAAAATAAAATGTTTGCTTTATTATTTATTTTAAAAAATGTTTTGATTATTTGCATCTTTTAGTGTATTTCTAATATTATATTACAAGGGCTTAAATTAAAAATCTACAGGATTTTCCAATTTTTCACTCAATTGATGCAATAATCAATTAAAATAATTATGAGCTGCAGTCAAATAAAGTGCTCAGAAATAGCAGTCTGTTCTCGTTACCAAAATGATCCCAATCCTCCTGCATGTTCTGGATCTCCAGCTGGTTGCGGCCCTCGGTGAAGATTGGTTTGGGATTCTTCTCGAAGCCACCGGACAAAAGGCCTCCCTGCCACGGCCTGGCGTACATCCTACCATCCATATCAATTATAACTGGGGGAAAAAAACAAACGAAATCACAGACACAAGTCCTATTAGATCAACCTCAACTTGACCAATTCATTCACAAGAGCAGAAATCCACCAGGAAGAAAGTTTGTGGTTCCCAGTTTCTTGTTTTGCAACCAGAGCCTCTGACATTATGTTGTAACTAGCAGAGCAAAGGAGGATTATGTATTAAAATACTACCCAAAACTGCAGTTACAAGTAAAATCAGACTTTACAAATGGATTAGAAACTATGGCAAAACAAGTGTAAATCAGTGTATTTTATTTTAGAGACCTGGAGTGTTGGGCGCCAGTGGCTCCTGGAGAGGTTTGGTGAGGAGGTAGAAGTGCTCACAGCCGTGGAGCGGGACCGACACTTTCACTTCACTGGCCTGGCCCAGCTCGTAAGCCCACTGCAGAGGAGACACACGGAGGAGAAGCACCAGATGACTGCATGAACCTAACAAACAAGACCCACTTCAGTCTGCCAAAGATATTCGCAATAAAGCTAGTTAGCTAGCAAGGTTTTATTAGCAGCTAGATAGCGGTGGCCTCAACCGCCTTGAGTCACAGAACTTTATGGCGACTCAAACTTTAGCCTGACAGAAAAGTCCCACGAGAAAACTAGATAGAATATACAAGATTAAAGATTAATTTAAGGCTGGTGATTAACGTATTTAAGGCCATCTTACATGTCTTCCAATGGATTTAAGACATTTCAAGGCTTCCGTTTTAAATACACGAATTTAAGGCTTTATAAGGATGCGCAGAAATCTTGTCGAATGTCATTGAAAATAATATGCAGCTAACTTCCTGATGTAAACAAGGCACTGAGTCCCGAGAGCGTGAGTTTTACCTGACCAGCACAGTTGACAAAGTATTCACACTCAATGGAGCCGCGATCAGTTTCCACAGCCATAACGTGGCCCTTCTCCACCACCACCTGCTGAACGGCGGTCCGGTCCAGAATCTGGACCCCTGGAAACCAACAGAAATGGACCATGATGAGGAAGATAAAGAGAGAGACAAAAACGGGGCGAAGTCAAGGTTCCCTCTGAAGTTACCTTGTCGGGCGGCAGCCACGGCCAGCGCGTGGTTAACGTCGGGCGAGGACACCACAGCGTCATCGGGGAGATGCAATGCCCCCACCAGGTCATGAATGTTGACTAGGGGGTGGAGTTTGGCGATCTCTTTGGGTTTAATAATGTTACAGTCGATCCCCAACACTCTGTGGATAAATTACGAACTTCATTGTTCTTTACTGTCTTTAAATCAAGCAAATCGACGGCATCCGCCTGAACCCATGTAGCCCCTGACACTAATGAGTTCAACCGCCTGTCTTACTTGAGTCTCGTTGCCAGGCGCTTAAGTGAAATGAAGCGATCCTGATTTTGTGCCAGACACAAAGAACCGGTCTTCACATAACCTGGAAAATAATAAGAAGTCCAACACACACACGCACACCCACGCCCACCCACACACACACACAAGGATCGAGTCAGAAATGCTTAGAAATTCAGTTTTTTTTTTTTTTAACTTTGTCAAGTTAAAAAACACAAATTCAATGTATTTTATTTAGATTTTAAAGGATAGGCCAACACAAGACAAAAAATGCCAATGAAGTAAAAGAAAAATGGCGTCACGGAGATTTCCAACCGTTTCTCTTTGTTTTTGCTTCGTCAGATTTGATGAGAGACGGTCTGGATTTCGATCTGGACTGATTATAACTGTGCTAAACCTCCTGCGTACAGTGCTGCACTTAGTCCCTCCAGAATTTTTGCAATGTGTTTTTTTGTTGTTTTTTTGTGTGATTGTTGCGACCTAAAATGGCGGCACCTATTTCCAAAAGCTGCAGTCAAAGTTGCACATTTTTACAAGCTTTATTTTTGCCATAACACAGCCTTACAAAAATATAAAATTGCAGCACATAACCTTCCCAAAAAGGATTTTATATGGTCAATATAAAATGCAAACGGGGAAGATATTAATGCAAAAAACTATTTTAGAGGCACATTGTACTCCTTTACAGCGCAAATTTAATTAATCATACCCGACACAGATACTAGTACAGGCAGAGGAAAGACAGGTGGTGCAAAACGCTATTTGTATCCATCAGTTCACGTTAATGATGATGAAGTTACACACTGTAATTTTCCCTTTATTGCCAGCACCAAAAGCTGACTATGAGTGAAGGCTGTGAAAGCGTCTGACCTGTTTTAACGCCGGTCTCCTCCTCTAGCTGCTGGTAAAGGCTGCTGGAGTAGTTGGCCATCTGAGACTCGATGGAGATCGGTTTAGCCATGCTGAGAATGCCAGCACAGAGTCTGGTTGTTCCTGCACCAAGCCTGGGCGAAGTGCAAAATATGAATAAAACATAATATTCAACTTTATGATCTCCTCCCAGAGACCAAAATGAACCAATTTAAGGCTGGAGCACGATTCAACACAAGAGAAGAGTTTGACTAGAGATCTGAAATTTTAGTCCTCAATAATATTCCCAAATTATTAAATGGGCTGTGTAATGTAAAAATCTACTTTTTTGAGTTTTACATCATGTTGTAATGTTATTCTCTCATCATAAAGATGCCTGGAGTGTTGCTTTGATTCCTTTATACATGTTTAAGAAATCATTTTGGCTCCAAATGGTTCCCGTGGCAACCATTTGGAAATGCAAAATCCTTGCTGTCACCTAGGGATACCTAGAGACCGTTTCTTCGTCTCCAGGTGAACTTCTGCATTACAGAGCACTCCTTCCCTGCGACTCCCCCACTTACCTCCTTCAGACTAGCCAGCAGCAATTAGCAAGCACCCGGTAGAGCTTCGCATCTACTTCTCAGAGCAATGCTAAAGGCTTAATTGAGGAACTGTGATGATGTCTTGAAGGAGCAAAAGCTTCTTAAAGAGACAGAGGCCCAATTGCCATTTTTTTAAACTGCTAAGTACATTTAAGTCATCTGACAGCAACTTAGTTAGTTAGCTTATGGAGTTAGTGCAGTAAAATGACACTCTGTGCCTGGTGAATACATAATCGTGCCCCTTTAAATATAATATAGGGTTTTCGTCTCACCTGCCCTGCTCAAGCAGAACGATGTCCGTCCAGCCCAGTTTGGCCAGGTGGTAGGCCACTGATGTTCCAACAATCCCACCTCCACAGATCACCACCCGGGCCTGGCCTGGCACAGGTGGGAGCTGGGAGTCCCCGCTGACAGCCAGACACTGCGGGGAGGTCCAGAGCCCCCTGCCCGCCAGCCTGAAGCCCATCTGAGGGAGCAGCAGCCTGGGGAGCAGCGCAGGGGCCATGGCCCTGGAGCTCCGCACACAGCTGCACATGGCTGTGCTTTCTGCGGCAAACAAACAAACACGGAGCTTCAGTGAGGGAGGCTTGGTCAACGCCGCAAAGACAGTTAAGACAACGGGAAGTGTTCCTTATAGCTTAAATGCTGGTTAAGCAAGCGAGACAGTCGTTACACGGTCATAGCCTTCATGGGTAACACGGGTTATTTTACTGAAAAGCTTCGTGGTCTACATTTAAAGAGCAGCAGGAGTCTTGGAGGAGTAGCAAGGTGAAAACTAGTCTCTGAGTTACATGAAGACAGCACTGTTCTTAAAGCTTTTCCCTATAGCTGGACCGCTAGCTTTAGCTGACGACACTTTTAGCACATAAATTGTTCTGCGAACTCAGCTTAAAGGTAAAACGGCCGAAGCAAGCCTCGGTTTTTAAAAGTTACATAAATGCCGCCCTGACATTGCGAGGCTTTATGGTGGTTGGGTTTAACTTATCAGGGTTGACTGGAGCTACACTGCATAGCTTGTAGCAGACGCTAGCTAATGTTCTCCACTTTGTATATTAACTCAGCCGAATTACAGAGTACAAAAATACATGTCTGACATTTAATTTGTTCACGACTGCCTTCAACTCACCTAGTCAACCAAGTCCGGCCGTTGCTGTATGTTTACAAACAAAGTGGGGAAGAGCAAGGACTGATATGAGTGAAAGTCTCAACATGAATCAAGCTAGCTTCAATGGGAAGCGCTACTTCCGGGGTAGAACTTCAAATTAAAGTCACACGCCCCATTTTATTCCCACACTTTGTCATTTATTTTATTTTGTCAGTTTTGATAATATCCCGTCTGTATGTCATTAATTTTTAAACATCTATGCCATTTCCAACATAGTCAAAACTGTATTTCACAACTGGAAAGTAATATCAGCCACACCGGTTAACCTATTACACTTTTTGAATTTCCAACCAAATGTGTACGTGCTGACGTAGGATATAATCTACACGTTTAAAAATGTCAGAATCAGTTTTATTCCCCTTGTTAGCTCAAACAAACAAGGAATTTGACTTCGGGTCCGCTTTTCCCTCAATACACTTAAAATATAAATGGATTTAAAAAAGAAAAGAAATAGCAAAATGTAGTTATTTTTCTATAGAAAAGTGTATTTTACTTTGACTGCACTAGTTTTATTTTTATGAAAACTTCAGATCCAGGGGCAAAAATAAAATAGCCCAGGATATTCTGCAGGACAGGCCCACTATCTGAAAAACATGACACAATTTGAAGGCTGTAATAAGAAACCATGACGCTTTGTTTAAGCTCCTCAAGCTCTTTTTAATGTAAATTAACTTTCCTCTGTTGTGGCGATCAAACTGTATATTTTCCACTGAGCACATTAGTGGCATATTTACAGTCTAGAATCTAGACTGTATCTAGTTGTAATGCAACATTGGGGTGTTACATTGTTAACATATTGTTATATGAAGCATTTTGCTGCACCATCACAATCATCTGCTGTGACAGTCTTCCTTATTTTGTTATTCTTGATTTGTGTCTTTTGTTTTAATTCATTGCACGTTTTGAGATAAAATGTGAAAACTGGTTTGAGAGGAAAAATGGATTTCCAAAATACACTCACCGAAAATACAATTGAAGTTTGGCACAAAGTGACATTCTTGAGATAATTATATCTCAAGTGAAATTTGTAGAGTAGAAATAAATGAAAGTGTTTTTCATTCTTACTCTAGCGTGTCTCCCTTCTTCCATTTACTGTGAAAAAAATGAATGAAAAATACAGACAAAATCTGAAAACACTCAGTACTGACACAATGTTTTGTGTGTGAATGCTGACACACTGTATTACTCTGGTATGTATTTATTGCATTGTCCTGTTTTAATGTTATATTTGGTATTATTTTCTCATATTTGAAATCGGTAAATGAAGAACTGATGGAGTTGGATTATTCGGAGACTGATTTCCTGATGCGTGAGTAAAGACTAACAGTCAGTCGTTTGTTATCATTTGTAACTTTTTTTTACAAGAGAGTAAGAAACCAATAAGTGCTTCTTCTGTTTTAAAACGTATAAAGACAGTATTAAAAAAAGTTAGAAAGCCATCCTCCCTAAAATGACTTGAAAACACAACTAAAAATTCAAATAGCACCATAACAAGCAATAATGACTCTTAGGAACAAAATACTTCCAAGACGCAGACTCAGTTCCTGCATGACAAGCCACGAAGGAAATAGTAAACTATATTTATTGACATGTTTCAATTCAGTTATTTACAAGACAAAACATTTTACATCTGTAACAGTTCAGAGACAATTTTTACACACACATATTCAAACACAACAGCTTATGCTCAGCTGTGCACGACATAATCAAGACTGATTACTGTCATAAAGTCTGAATGAATGCTGCATGCTGTCTGGAGTTGTTCAAGTTAAATGACTATAATATATCTGTAACGGGAGTATGATGCAGGAGATATTGACCAACAAAATGTAAATGTGGATTTTTATACATCTTAATTTATTCAACATAAATCACACACAGATACAGTGCTGCTCAAGTTTTTAATCACCAACAGACTAGAACATGAAAAACAGAGGAAAGAACAAAAAAAAAAAGACATTACGTTTCATATTGGACTGCTATAAGTATTTGTCCACTAGATGGCGACATACGAAAAAGAAAGTGCTCAAATTTTCATCCGTAATAAGGCCCGAAGCAGACGAGACGTAAACAAAAAAAAAAGGAGCGGTATTTTTGCAAGGGGCCACCTAATTTTTCAAGGAGCAAGGATTTTAGATTTAGTTTCTTTGCGAATCTCAAGAGGGCAGAAGCTCCAACACATTTCCATGTCACTTTCCCAAACTCAGATTTTCAGATTTCCCTGTCCTTCCTTAAAGTATGAAATGACTACAACGGAACAAATGGGGGAAAAATTAAATATTTTCCTAGGCATGGTTTTCTTTTATGTTCATACTTATACAAACTTGGAAAATGTTTAAATACAATTCCACTTTTCCTTCTTTATGCTGTTTTAAGACATGGAAAGTAACTTCTAACGTAATTTAGGTTCCCCATTGTAAGAAGGATTCCCGTTTAGGAAACGATGCATTTTTCAAATCCATTACCCAGGCTTTTCAAAAAAGAAGCTACAGATAGGAAAGATTGGGGGGAGAAAAAGGCTATTCATACAACCAGAAGCTGTGATGGGGTTTATTTTCTTTCATGTACTTAACCAAATTGTGTGACTGTAATGTTGCCAGATTAACTGTGAAATGTTCTCTGCTCTAATAGAAGACAACTGAAAACACATCTGGTATGTCTGTCATGGCAGGGCCTTACGGAGGCGTGCTCCCTCACACCTCGTTCTGCTGGGTGAGCTCTCCAGAGACGCTGTTGAACTCGGTGGACCGGGTGCTCATGCCCAGGTACTGCTTCAGGAACTCGCTGAAGCGTTTCTGGTTGTTCCACTTGCGGGCCGACTTTCGAATCCCGATGAAGCCCCCGTACCTCTTCTGGTACGACCTTCCCGGAGAGACCAACTTCCTGTAGCTGTGCCTCCCTTTGACGAAGCCGCCCAATCTCTTGGAGACGCTCAGCTCCGGGTCGTCCTGCCCTCTCGCTGCCTCGCCGGCGTCCTCCCCTTCCTGCCCTGCCTCCTGCTCCTCCTCGTACTCATTGGTGAGCGACAGGGCGTCCTGGGAGCCGTAGAGGGAGCCCAGCTGGCTGTTCTGGCTGACCAGGCCCCTGTCGTTCAGGTCGAGTGCGCGGGTCGCGTGGTTGAATCTCTGCAAAGCCATGGGCAGGAATAGACCCCCATCCATTTGCTCCTCCTCCTCAGGAAGCAGGACATCAGCTTCCTCTTGGGATCTTCTTCTGACGGTGCCATCCAGGGAAGAAGAAGGTAGCGCTTTACGGCAGATGTCCCAGGAGGAGGAAGGAGAGGCGTTGGTTTTGCATCCAATCAAACACACCTGTTACAGATAGAGACAAGAGATCATCCTCTTCCTTTCATGAACCGAGTTAAGAGGAATAAGACGAATTAATCATTGAAGGTTTATACAACAAGTCAGTGCAAAGCAGCACTAAATGACGAGCTGTTCTGTGAAGTGGAAGAAAAATGGTTTCCAAAATCGTTTTCATACGAATAACTGAAAAGTAGGCCTCGATTTAATTGATTTTATGAAATGGGCGAATGGCCAATACTTATAAGAGAAAAAGATCTTATCCACATATTTTTATCTGAAAATCAGCCACTGCCCCTTTTTGCTCTGTAATGAGAGATGGCTGACTGACAGCCCAGCCCACCAGGTCACAGCAGCAACATACCTGTCAAGTTTTCATACCCGTCAAGTTTTGGACTTGACCATACGGGAAATGTCGTCTTCCGGTGCTACTGTCAAAGGGTGTCGGGGGGACTAAGTAAAGGGATATACTGCTGTAAGAGCAGGGAGGTGAAGCAATTAATGTGAGAGCCAGGGCGGCACAATACGGGATATTTACAGGAAAATAATAACACAGGAGTACGGAGGGAAAGGAGGGTAAAAAAATGAGAGTTTCCTGGCCAAAACGGGAGACTTGACCGGTATAATCAGCAAGTGTGCCGTTAACTATAGTCACCCCTCTGTTGCCAACTTTGCTACTTTCTTGCTATATTTAGAAACCTTCCAGACGAAAAAAATCAGTATCGGCAAAAATCGGAATCGGCAGGGTAGGCTTTTTAAAGATTGGTTATCGGACAGAAAATTGCAATTGGTACACTCCTACAAAAAAAGTTACAAAGTAAAATTTATCAATTTTTTTTATATAATCAATACCAAAAAAAAATTAATCTCCTCAAGTTTTCACAGCAGCTTTGCAGGCACACAGAGAACAGCTCATCTGGACATCCACGGATCAGTACTAGAACAGTGAACCGCTGCTGGAAGCTTAAAACTCCTCTAACTTGGCAAGTATGTCTGGAGACAAGCCTTTTTAACACTTTTTTGGAAAAAAAAAAGACCAAAGTAAAGACACTGTGGGAAAATGTTATACTTCTGAGGCATGTAAACAGGGAACACCCTGCCCTGTCGTTCTTTTAAGTTAATCAAAAAAGACGACACAAAAAATTGAACAGAGCTTCTGCTATGAACCAGATCCATGTTTACACCATAAGAAAAAAAAAAGTCAAATTAACTTCACAGCCGAATCCAAGCTAAATGTCTTATCTACGGTTATGATGTACAGGAACATAGTAACACTTTCAAATTAAATAATTATTTCTAAAAGAATGGTAAATTACCTACTTTTATTGTCCTAGTTAAGGCAATGAAAGCGTTGTCCTGCTGTAATGAGCTACAAATGGTATCAAGTGTCAACATGAACAATAACCCTAATTTGAATTGTAGTTGTTTAGTTTTTCTTCCTAGGATTGCCCTGGGTCTTCATTTGTGCCACATTCCTGCTTAAAGCAGAGGATGCTGTGTTCTGTCGCACAAAGGATTTTGCATGAAGGCCAAAACTGTTTTTTTCAGTGTGTTTTCTTCCACAGGTTTCATGTCCCCCTTTGGGGTTTGTGGCAATCTGCAATTTGGGCTTCTTATGATTCTTTTTTCCCCGCCAAAGTAGCTTATATTAATAAATGGCAGCTATATATGTCTAAGCATAATAATTATCTTTACATTAGCTTTGCAAAGATTTTCTTTATATTTATCTGATCTCTAGAACGATCTAATAAAATAATCACCCAAATAAAAAGCCACAGTTATTATAGCAGCCACAGCTATGGTGAGTATATGTGAAGTTTTAACCCACTCTACAACCGATTCCCCTCCTACTAACTGGGCTCCCTGTAAATGCCACCGTGATCCCGGCGTCAAACACTAACAGATCAGAGCTTAACGTTTTTTAAACTGTCGAAATTTAAACATCTTCTGGCGTGCCACCTACGAAGACTCTTCTGAGACACAGACATGTCTTTATCCAGGCAGAAACCACCAGCAGGCACAGAGGCAAGAAACACACATCTGTCCCCAGGAATCAATTAGCCTCAACAAATTAAAACTCAAATGCCAAAAGGATAATTCGTTGAGTCAGGCTGGGAGTGCAGAATAAATACGAGATGCTGGGGTGAAGAGTTTCAAGTTGGAAGGGGATACTAGGTTTCGCACAAGTTCATTTGTGTAAGTGGCGTTCAATTCTCTACAAGTAAAATGTCTGCAACCAACATTATGTTGAAAGATGCTTCTTGGACTTTGAACAGAGCTTTCAGGATGATAACACCCAGTGACTGAGACTGAAACTCTGTGTGTGTGTGTTTGTCTTACCACAGTGTTGAAACTGAGCTGTTTAGGCAGGATTTTGCTGCAGGACAGGCAGTCAGTCTGGCAGTCACTCCGTCCTGGATCGCACAGACAGAGAAGCAGCAGAGCCACTACGGTCCTCATGGTCCCACCGTCTGCTGCGTGACACAGTGAAGAGAGGAAGCACCAGGTCAGTGTCATCATTTATCCACGACGGCGTATTAGGGAAAAAAACAAAAGGAGGAGTAAATTTATGCCAGAAAAAGAAAATCTTAAATCTAGAGATTAATTGCAGAAATTTTCTAGAAAAAAACATGGAAATTTCTCATTTTGACGCTGACATTTTGGGATTAATCTAAAAAATATTTGAGAAAAAATGAGGAGTTTCTAAAGTTGAACATTTGCAACAAAAAAAAAAAACACTGAAATTTTGAGATTCATTTCAGAAATCTTCTAGTGAACAGTAAAGCGTGTTACTGTCATCACATGTGAATATATTGTCATTGTGACATTTGTGTGTGTAATATTCCTACTGCAAAGGACTGGAGCACTATAATTGTTGGCTAAGATATTTTTAAGTCTTATGAACTTGCATATTACATGCTAAAGTAATTTTTGACCAGTAGATCAGTCTAGTGGCAACTTACACTTGGACACAAATGACACTCATCGAAATGCATTTTTACGAGTTATATTGGTCCAGTCAAAGCACAGCTCCAAATCCATTTGAGAATATGTGGCAAGACTTGAAATATTACTGTCTACAAAATTTCAGATAGGACCCCAAAAGGCCTTGTTAATGTAAATGGAAACTTTTCATAGTTTTTGAAATTTGAGAAGTTGATTTATTTTTTGGTAATTTTGAAACATTTAAAAAAAATAGGCTTATTTTTTATTTTTATTTGGAAAAAAATAATAATTTTTAGGTTTTTGATGGGTAACGGTTATGAATGACACATATTTTAAAATTAATGCATAAAAACACTTCTGTCTTGGCTTCACTGGTACAGTTTATCATTGCATCCTGATTGACATTTTGGAAAGGATTGTTTGCTACTGTGCTAAACTGGGTCAGATCTTATTTGACACACCGGAGCTACTTTGTGTCACTTGGTAATTATAAATCAGAGCAAAGAAAGACCAGATGTGGCACCACAAGGCTCCATTCTCAGGCTCCACTTTATTCGACAACCACATGACACCACTAGCTCAGATTCTGGGGTACTACGACGCCTCCACAGTATTCCAGGATGCTGCAAGCCGTTTGGGTCTCCTAAGCATTTGTTCAAAGCAGCACATTGCTGCTTCAGTAGTGAACGACTGCATGTAAATCGATGCTTTGCTGGGATTGTTTTTTCTGTATACAACAGCAAAATAATTTTGATGCTAGATTTTTTTTAGTTTGGTTGTATTTCGGAGAGCGCTTCCACCATTAGTTGGACTCTGGGCAGGCAGGTTTAAACCCAAAAGTCAAATGTTACATCATACTGGTGCGATGACACTAGTATCTCTTGAGAAAGTGCGGGATGCTCTTATAATCGAAACAGATATAACAGCTCACCGAACCATGCTCTGTTGCTCAGCGGAAACAAGGCAAAAGTGTCCCATTTAGTCACTAAGACCACCACTTTACTGCATTTAATTTGATTTTTGGGGGGTTTCTTATCTGCTTTTCAGAGAAGAACGAGAAACAAACAACGGCAGAAGCAGAACTTAGACTGAGGGACAGAGGATGAGATGATGAGCATAGCGACTAGAAGGAGATGGCATGACAAAAGGCTGACCTTTTTCTTGCAGGAGCAGCCCCCGTCTGGCGAGTCTGACGTCAGAAACACAAGCAGAGTTTTCGTCTCATTAAACAAACTCGTTAACTCCTTTAATTGATGCCTCAATTAATGCCTCTGGCACCAAACTGAGTCAATGTTTCTAGCTGACAAACACACTCAACTCGCACCCACAAAGCGCAGGAAACACCCACGCACAGTGTTCATATATTTAGCACAACAAATGTAAACATCGACTTGGAATTTCTGCACCCGACCCCAACCACAGGACACCGAAACACGGAGGGGACACTCTGTGAAAAAAAGGCGACGGCTGAAAGTAAATTTGTCCTTTGTCAAATATGTCAACAATGTCTAAAGAAATTAACAACGATTAATTTAAAAAGAAAAAAAAGATAAAAGTTTTAATTAAAAAAATTCATTCCTGATCCTAACTTGCTCATACTGACATAACGCCGCTAAATTAATTAATGTTGATGCAAGAGAGTTACATTTCTGCAGTCTGATAACGACAAGGACAAAGGAAAGGTTGAGCTGATATGAGGAGAAATGAAGAGGCGGGAGGTAACTGACACGAGGCGTCGGATACAGGCAAACAGCCTGGGGGTGCGTCCTTTAGGAGGGACAACACCTCTCCTCCTGTATCCGTCTTGTAAGGACCGAGTCACCTGTTAAAACCGAGAGTCACCTCTGTGCGTTTATACTTTTACATCTAAAAACGCGTCTGGATTTCCGTATGCGGTTGTTTTTGTGTTTGAATAGGCAAGGATGTTAAAAATAAGATGAATTTTATCTTAGAGGTCAAGTCAAAGTACAGCATGCTTGTTAAGTGGAAGGAAAACGACACGTCTTTGCAGAACGGCTCAGTAAGATTAGACAGAAAAATGGAAAGGTGAAAAGTGAGGTCATGTCGGAACATCTACTGCAGAGCATCAAGTTTCTGTCCAAGCTCAGTAAGTACAGATACTGATACTGATTCTTCTTCTTATTTAAGTTTGATATATCGTCAAACTTTCGGCCAGTAGGTGTTTTTGTAGTTTTTCTTTGAATTATTTGGTTAAAACCTAAGATGGAATCTGGATAAAGTATATATTTGTCCACAAAAATACTTTGATAACCTATTAATGTTATGCGTAGAAATAATAGAAAAACAAAACATAGTTGCGTGTGTTTTTTACAAATCAAAACAGAATCTTTTTTGAAGGAAGGTTGGGAAACTATGATGTAAAAACAAAGCATCTGCTGAAAGAATCGATCTTACCAAACTAGTATCGATACTCACTGATACCGACTTGATACTGATATTATCGATATTTTGGACCGATTCACCCACCTCTGCTTCTTTGATCTAAGCTGTTTCATTTTTTTATTACACACATTATAATTGCTACTTATGAGATTTGTGAAGACAACTGGTTGCTTTGAATTTTACTTTGGGTTTACAGAATGGAATTGTTTTTTTATTATTATTATTATTATTTTTATTTCATTTCACCTCACAAGTGTGTCTCAGCTTGTCTTGGTCTGTCACATAAAATCCAAATAAAACTTATGGAATCCATGCAAACAATCAGCATTCTCTGGGACACGTTTTTTTTTTTTTTTATCTCCCTTCTTTTCATGACCAATAAGTCATCGTTGCCACGACGATGCTGGTGATATACAGGAATGCGTGTCATTCATGTCACACCAGGTTGAGTTTTAAAACAGGGCAGGATTCCCCTAGAAACAGAACTAAAACAACATGGCTGTCGTCTCCCTCTTCAGTCTGCGAAGTGAAGTCCTCTCTTGTGAAGAGCAGACCTCTCAACAAATCTACAGAAGGGGTCAACTACTGAGGCCTATCGGGTTCTCATGAGAGCCCTTGAAACTCAATTATTCTGCTTTCAATTTGCTAATTAGCCACTCAATAAACAAGGTAATTAAGTCCTTGCTGTGAGGGCTGCACAGAGTCAGCGTTGGTGCCAAGCTTGCAGAGTAATGAATGAAAAAAACGGCCTGGAAGAACTTCCACAAATCTTTTACTTGTATTCTGCCAACATAAAGTGTCACATGATTGTTATGTGGAAGGAAAATAAAATGTGGTTTGTGTGTGGGCGATTGAGACTTATTTCATCGCCATATTTTGTGGCGCTATTCGATAACGATAAAGATTATGATAAAAAGCAAACAAATGCTTATTTTTTTAGGTAACAAATTGTTTTGCAGTTCTTTTCAGAGAATTGGACGGAGGTTGAGCTCCAGCAGGACAAACGATGGCTCTACAAGAGGAGCGGATGATAACTTTAGCCTCTGCTCTGCATCACATTTTGAGAAAATACGAGAAAGTTCAAGGTGTGTACATAATTTTGGAAATGACTGTACTGCCATCCATGCTTTTAAATACACAACCAAGGCACTTTACTCTGGGACATAAAATGCAGAAAAACAAATCTAGTCCCTGCTCAAGCTGCTGAAGCAGCTAAAAAACAAGCTGCCCCTGTCAAACCTAAATAAGTACAGTTAACGTTAAAGAAGTGCTGCTCCATTTTCCTCCCCGTTCACTTGATCCAAACAGACACAAACACACACAAAGCAAGAGTCCCACAAATCCTCCCAGTGTCTCACACTGATTTATCAACAGTTTGCACCATTTTTCCCCTCCATTATTGCCAATTTCTCATCAAGAGCTGGGAAACATAAAATAAATTACTCCCGGCCCAGAGTGCGACTTAAAGCCGGATTATTCACGCCCAGCCGAGCAGAGAAACGCAATGAATCTGTTCTGAGAAGTGTGTGGGTTTTTTTTTTCTTGGTGCTTTACGGCAGGGACTGCAGTTTATCGTATGACTTGTATAAGAACCACAACGCTTAACGTCATTGCACCTGAACGGTCTCTCTGCTCGACTGAAGCTTAACTCGTTTTTGCCCATGCAGCCAAACCAGAGTCTCTAAGTGATTTACTGTGATTGATTACACTTAGTCTGCAGACGGGTGACGACAAAACACACAACAGAGATATCAGCAGATTTTACATCTAGGAAAGCAGACTGAAAGTCAGCAGATAAGTTTCTAATCTGACAAATAACTTAGTTTAAAGGGGCTGTATCATGTAAAACAGATTTTTTTTTTATCTTCATATCATGTTATAATATTTTTCCCTCAACAAAAACACATCTGGAGTGTTGCTTTGATTCAGAAATCCTTTCATCTCCCATGGCAACCGTTCAGCTGTGCATTAAGGTGGACCTAGCTCCGCCTTTGAGACACAGCTCCTCCTCTGAGCTGTAGTTTCCAAGCTTCCGCCTCATAGAGCGGCCCTCCCCTGCGACTCGCCCTCTCAGCTCCTTCAGACTAGCCAGCAGCAATAAGCAAACACTTGTTGGAAAGGCACATATTCTCAGTGAAACGGTGGTAAAAACATTATTAAAGGGTTAATAGAGGAGCCATGTTGTGATGACTTCCTGAAGGCGGAGCTTCAGAAAGATCAGGAGTTTCTTAAAGCGACAGAGCCTCAACTTCAAGACGTTAAACTACAAAGTCAGATTTCTTTTGGGTCATACTTGATATATGTAGTGTTTTTAAGAGAACTGAAAGTAGCGTAGTTACTTGATTGTGGTAGAAAACAGCAGCACGTGGCTGGAAAACACATAATACTGCCCCTTTAAAATGAACTCTTTTTGGTCTGTAAAGTGGAAAAAAGAAAAAAACGTCTGTCATTTAGTGGACTCCTGAAGTCTGTATTGTCGCTTGACGAGCAACTCTGACAGGCCTTCTGCTGGCAGCAGTCTGTTAGAAAAAATCACTTTGAGTGACAGCTCCTCTCCAGCCCCCTCAAAGTACAAGCTGCTCTTTGTTGTGAAATTGATGTCTACCTGGTAAAATCACATACAGCTCGCTCACTTGACACATTTCATGAATAGGGATCAGTCACGAAAGGGGGAGATCTATGTGAAGATTTTCTGCAAACATATTCTTTGGGTTCCCCCAGGACAAAAGACCAACCAAAGTCCCTTACTAAAAATTCAAAATGCTTCTTCTTTTGTGCAGTTTTCTGCCCTCCATCTGTGTTTTTGTCCTGAAAATAACAAACAAATTTGAGTTAAATTTGCTTTTTATGTAAATAATTGAAAAGAAAAAATTGACAGAAATTGAAACACAGCTATCTAAAATAGTCATTATTTTAGATATAAATTGACATTTAAACATTAATATAATTTTGGTTTTCTAATGATTCATTTGAACAGTTCTTTTTTCATTCAGCAAATGGTTACTTTTGTTTTGAGCTACAGCTGGTTATCATAATCCACTGGACTTTGAGGATTTATGTTTGTTTTTGCTCTGTTTTCCTTCTCTTAGTGCTCATTTAGTCATGTTCTGATTTGATCCTCTTTGTTTTTGCCTGCAGTCCGTCAGTTAATGCTCCTTAATTTTCATTCATTCATTTTTAGGTTTTCCTGTTAAATGTCTGGAGGCATCCCGAAATGTTGTTTACGGCAAGACAGAATATTTCATAATCTTCCTAAAGTAATAACCTAGGTCATTATTAATTTTTTTTTTTTTTGTAAAAGTGATTTGAGATTGCATAACTTTGTGGAGCATTTTATTATTATCCAAGCTGAATGTCACAATTTGGACCCAAAGCAGTAGAAAGACAACAACAGTCTCATCTTGAGGAGACTATTGAGAGGAAAATAAAATCTTGGAGGTTTAAAAGGAAACAAGAAAGAAACAGAGAGCATTGAGGCACAAGAGGAGGATTATCCAGCTAAACATCTAGAGGATAACAACAGGATCTGGAATGGATATTTACAGAGACCAGCATCAGGTGACACCAGCTAGAGTGAATTTACTGCAGCAAACAAACCACAGGAGAAACAAAACGAACAACCGAAACCATACGCTGGATGGGAATGTGGGTCTCAGAAGAAAGTAGAAAAATACTTCCACAAATCAGCCAAACAGAGAAATAACAATAAAGGAAATAGGAGCTAAGTCTAAAACAAAATTCAACAGAGCAACCTAATGGTTGACCTGTTAGTTCAGGAGTTTGGGAGTGAGACCCAAAAGTTGCCAGAGAGTCACCCAAGACTATTGGGCTGTTGACCCAGTCCACTTTTAGAGCATTACCTGTGGGAACACAATCCTAATATGAAACATTCATTGGGAGCTTGAAGACGCAGGTTGACCTGGAGGCAACAAAGACGGTTTCTCTGGACAGGATGATCCTGACCCTGAAGTAGCACAGGAGACAATGTTGACAAACTTGACGACAAAGTCTCTGAAATCTCCATACATTTTAAAGGAAAAAATTAATAAATTTGAAGGGTCTTCTAAATGCATTACCTTTGCAAAATGATAAAATTCCAATTTGTTATGATACAAATACTAAGGATGTTATGTAGATGAAGCCGAATCATTGAAAATGTGGTGTGATGTAAATAGACGATCCCTGCATATTAAGACTATCCATTCGGATATCAAAGAGCAATACACTGTTGATTAAAAAAGTTGAAAGAGTTTAAGATAAATCTCTTGGATTAGTTATTGATGCTAAATTATTAAGGCAACAGCAGGTTGCCAGTGTCACTGGCAACCCTTATAAACCCAAAGAAGCCTAAAGCCTAAAAGAAGCATACAGTAAAAAATAAACCATTCACTTGTATAAAAAATACTACTCAGTAAAGTTATTTTTGAACATTATTGTAAATGGTTTTCTGTTGGTTTTTCATTTGATTTATTTTCAGATATTTCGATCGGTAGCCTTGATTGATGAGTAGTTACATTATTAAAAGCATTTTGCTTCAGTCACTATATGATTCATGGCCATATCATCAGTAATGTTATGGCTATAAAGATATGCTTTTTGTTGTTGTTGTTTTTTTTTAATGACTAAATAAAATTCTTGAGTACAAATCCACCCTACACATTTCCAAATTTAATTTCCAGGAAAAAAAGAAAATAATTAAATCAATGTAACTTTGACCTTTCATTTTACATTCATGCGCCACTTTGAGTTGATCTGTCAGACAAAATCCCAACACAGTGCATTGAAGTCTGTTTGAAAGTAAAATAATAATAATTTGAAGTATATAGATACACTATAATTAGATAGAAAAATATAACCAAACGCATCCTCTGGTTTGGTCTCCAGATTGCCAACATTAGCCGTGAACAAATAAAGGAGCCTGGAGAAAGATCTGCGACTTTCAGCTCAAACAACCTAATGTGCCAAGGATCGGCTGCTTATTAGTGTTGAATCACAGGGGACAAGAAGAGCACAAAGAGCGGGCAGCAAACAGACATAAAGGAAGGAGCTGTGCAGCCTGTGCAACACAAATAAATATAGTTGGACCCCGCTGCGTTGGGAACATTGCATCCATGGATTAATTCCACACGTTCAAACCCAATTTAGCAGAACTGGCAGCGCTGAGTGAGCCATCTCTATGGGGTGTGTCCCTTGGTTTTCTACTCTTTGCCCTCTTTTCGTTTTCCCCATAAAGCTTGTGGGTGAAAATGTTTAGAGGGGGTTAGGGAAGTACATTCATAAAGCTAATGGGGTGTGGCCTGGAGCCAACGAAGATACTAAAAAGAGGAGAAGGATTAAGAGAGATTTTTTTAGGGGCATGAGATACATGAGGCATGGTGTTGAGGCAAAGTGTTCCAGACATGGTAAAGGACATATTTCTTAATCTCTCGATAAATAAATGGAAATCTTAAAGCAATATTGCCTTAAAATCTGGAAAAAGAGGCACATTTCAGCTTCTCCTACTGGGCTAAAATGATCCAACTTCCTTGTAAATATGCGAGGGAAACCAGAACGTCTTTGTTTCTCTCAAGGTGAAGTGAAAATTGAAGCCCCGGGGTAAACACAGAAGCAATAATTTAATTATTCCCATCTTAAAGATTGCTATTGACAGGGGAAGGATGGCAGCACTCAGATCTAGTTAATGACTTCCACACATACCTGCCTGGGGGGGCGGAAAGAAACATCAAGAGTTACATCATAAGTTTGGTCAACTGGCACCCTCTGCTACCTGTGTCAGGGCTGCCTCCAGAAAGCTTTGATAAACTTTGGGTTGTACATTAAAAAACTAAAGGCCATGCCATAATGTTTGCTGTAAAGTTTAATGTCCAGTTGGGTGGAAGAAAAAGGAACACAGCAGACAGCTTAGGGAGAAAGGTATTGGGACGTGTTGACTGGGTTTTTGTCGTAAAAGACGGTTCAGTCCATCTTCAAGATATTTGATAGAGGATACCTACCAAGACATGACTGACCACATACCAGTAAATCCCATATTAATCAGAGAAACAAACAAAAGAGCCAAAGTAACCGTGTCGAGGCTGCAGAGATTCTCAACTCAAGTGGGGTAAGTCAGGACAATCTGGCTGTTTATGGAAACATGAAAAGATCCATAAGAAGCAATTTTTCAAGCCATGTAGTTGATACAGCCAATTTGTGAAAGACAGTGCACAGGTGTTACACTAACACTAGACATTTCCTTGAACACGCTATCCTTATGGTGGAACATGGTGGTGTTGGTAGCCCCATGCAGCGGGGATGCTTGGTGGAATAACGGAGGCACTAATCACCGATTAAACCACGGAGAACTAAGGGCTCTTACATGCGTCGTCCCGTCCGAAGTTGAACAGTCGACACGCGGTCACATTCTATTCACAAACACCTTTCACCTTTTTGTGCACCACTCTTTTCTACATAGTCTCCATCAACAAAAACTTTGCAATTTCCTTTCAGAAACTTTTAGCCATTTGACTAGCCCTGTAGGTATTTTGCGAAGAATCATACAAATGTACCTCATTTCTCACTGTGCCTGACAGTAGTAGTCTTGTTGAAGCAAAATATCAGCACTGCTGTCCGAGTGAAATGCGCCCATAAATGTCCAGTCACACAACATGCCTCACAGAGCTCTGTGCAAAAATTGTTTGACCCACACCAGGTCTTCGTAAATACTGGAGGTTTGTGGCTGTAAAATGGAACAGTTAGAATCCTTGCACTGTACATCTGTCTCTTTCATTTAATCTTCCAAATGCTTTGTATTCATCCGAGTTCTTCTTCAAGTCCTTGTAAAATGCACTGGAGCTTGGGTGTAAACATTGGTGAAGTTCATTATGTGGTGCAGAAAGGTTTCATGTTATGGAGGCTTTTGGCTTGTCAACTAAGTTTAGTTGCAAAAACCTTTAAATTGACTTTTATTAGTAGGGCATGTTGAGATGTACCATCTGGTGGTAAGAGTTTATGCCTTGTGACCACTCATGACGCAGACAATAAACTTCAAAGAACTCTGCAAAACTACATTTTCTGACTCATTTCTGGTGTCAGAGGTGGGATGTTTTGTCATGATGCTGTCAGGACACAATGATCTTAAGATACAGTGAAAGTATAGCAATAAATCAAGGCTAAAAACCCACCTGTGTAGAGTTGCTTTTGGACCAAAACAAATGGAACATTGACCAACATATTTGATATGTATTGACGATTTTAACGATAGATCTTGACAAAATGCAATGTATGTTACTAGTTTTCACTGTGACGCGTTTATGATGTTTTTATGATGTCTTATTGTAAAACACTTCGAACTGGCTTGTTGTTGAAATGTGCAACACCAATCAATAAATCAATCACCAATCAATAGAACAATAAATTTGATTGTTTGAACTTGATACAGCTACTTTAAATCTAGAAAAAGTTTGTTTAAAGTTCATCTCAATGGCAAACAGCTATTAAAAAGCATAAAAACAAAAAAGAGGGAATTACAGGATGTTTAGGAGTGAAAGGTTACAGGGATTGGTGCCCATCTCCAGTGGTTGCTGGATGGGAGGTGGGGTTCACCTGGACAGGTCACCAGTTCGCCGGAGGGCAAGATTCACACACACACAAACTCAAACCTACAGGGAATTTCGAGCCACCAGTCAACCATATTTTGAGAATGTGGGAGAGAACATACAACCTCCATACATAAAAACCACAGACCGCAAGGCAACGGTGCCTCCAACTGCTTCAGTGTGCAGCCTGTGCATCTTATTTCCATCCATTTCATTTCCTCTCTGTCAGCCAAGCCCCTGAACGGTTCAGGCTCATTAAGTACACAGGGGTCCACTGAAAACAATGAGTCAGATGTGACCAAATCATACGTGATCAATAGTTTCTCCCCTGGATCCCTTACAGGGCTTTGAACCGTATGGGTGCACAAAACCTGCTCCATTCCAAACACCTTTTAACATTACAGCGCACAAAGTTAAATGTTGACTCATATCACTTTTGGGTAACAATCCTTACAGATTTTTTTACTTGTTTTATTTTTTTAACCTAATAAGCAGTTTGGCCGGAAGTCGTCATTCAAAAACATAGCAGTCTTACATAGCATGTCCTAAAATAATCGCCTGAAGTGACCACGACAGCATCGTACCCTCATCAGCAGCCATGATCTCACCCAAACAACCTTTCATTATTGTGCTACTTGAGTCGCAGTGCAAAAGCAAACAGGACCGTTTTCTGTGAACCCCCCTTCCCCATCCATCCATTTTTCCATCCATCCATCCATCCATCCATCCATCCATCCATCCATCCATCCATCCATCCATCCATCCATCCATCCATCCAT
>CAEGAE010022961.1:0-53317 GCA_903067095.1 Girardinus metallicus | reverse complement strand
TATATATATATATATATATATATATATATATATATGAGGATATTTGTTTTGAATTACAGAAAAGTAGAACTAAGCATTTTTATATTTTGCTACACTTTTTTCTAGTTACTTTTTTTAAAATTGCTAACTTAATTTCAAATTAAGGTTGCAGTAGGTAACTTTTCTAAAAAAAATAGGCTTTTTATAAATTTGTTAAAGCTGTCACTGTCCTGACAGCATAATTTGAGACAGATAAAACATTAAGCTCATCTGCCTCCTCTCTGAGGTCCTACTAATATCTGCAGATGTACAGTTTCTGACCGCTCCGTCAGAAACAACTAATCAGGTCTTGGCACTGTCTCAGATTACACTGTCAGGACATAGTGACAGTTTTAGCAAATTTATAAAAAGTATAATTTTGTAAAAGTTACCTACTGCAGCTTTAAAACATGAATAAAAAAACAATACACTCTTTCTCTGGTTTGAAATACAGTCATCAGCACAATCCATTGACATCATATTTTCAGACAAGAATTTTAATATTTTACAATTTCCTTCAACAAACTAGAACATAAATGTTTATTTCAAACTACCCAAGCATAAATCCTTTATTTTTGCTGTAACCCAGCAGTTTTGTTGTGAGAATAAGTTGTGAAAAATAAAAACAGTTTACCTTTGGCTCAAGCAGCTCACAGCAGTTTTCCATTTCAGCCATGTAAGGGTCACAGTAGATTAGAATTTGCCTCAACTCAATCTATTAAGAAGAGTTCAAGTTAATGCAAGATTACTGTCATTATCACTCTCAGAGACATACAATGTGTTTCTTTGGTTGCAACATTACAAATTGTCACTGGTTTGCTCTTTTAGATTTACAGTATTGAGTGGAGTCTTCATCACGGCAAACAGCTTAAAAATTCTAGCTCTAAATAACAATACTTCCTTAAGTGCTTTACCTTCTGCAACACGTTTACTGATTTATGCCATTCATGAATTACATGGTGTAAAAGGTCAGCTGTTAATCCTACTTAAGCCAAAGTCTATTCAAAGGCATGAGTGATCAAATGGCAAAGCTGACCTTAGTTTTTTTTTTTAGCCGCCTGGTCAAGCTACTAAAGGAGGCTTACAGCTATGAATCAATAGAAGATTTACACCAATCAGAAAGGCATGTCCCGGAAGAATAATTTAAAATGTTTGAGTGCATTTTAATTGGTTGTCCAGGCTTGATCAAATTAGAGAAAAGTACCAAAACTTTCAGGACAAAACACTGTTTAATATTTATACTATCACTCATCATTATTGGCATCCTTGATAAAAGATCTGTTAATACCCTCAGGATAAATTAATCTTTTATTTTAGCTTCAACTTCTCACACTGGGTAATTTGAACCTGTTCTCTACCAATGTGTTTTGGAGTTTTTGTGTTTTACCTAATTGACAGCACAAAGATTTTTATCAAGTGATGTATGACACAGGTTGACTTGAATTGTGGCTCTCACTGTAGATAAAGTAGTTATTTTCTTCCAAACATTTCTTGACGCATGTAGATCAACATGTCTGCATTACTCAAAGCACATGCTATTTGGTCTTTCTCATTTAATAAAATAACTAAGAAAAAAGTATCATGACTGTTCACCAGACAAACAGCAAGTTCTAGAGTACTAATTAATTTTTTTTATCCATTTAAATAGACATTTAATATAAAAATATAAAATATATAAAAATTCTTAAGTTACATGCTTAAATTACTACTAGTACACAGACAGCTTAATTGCAGCACCCACAGTAAAAAAAAAAATAACATCTATAATTTATCACACTCAGATTAATATTTTAATTTTAAAAAAAAATTTGAGAATAGATTGAAGGCCACATGTATAATAATCCAATAAAAACATTCTGCTAAGTAATGCAGCACTTAAGATATTTTTTGGAAAAAATATGTTAAGACTTAAAGATTGGCAACAGCACCCCTCCTGACCCCGCTAGGGACAAGGGTGTACAGAAAATGGATGGGTGGATTTTAAGATTTAATTCATAGAAGCCAATTATATGAATTATCAAAATAATGTATTAGACACTCAAGTGGTGACATGCTGACATCATTATTTAAGCTGAATTTGTGAAGTGATAAACTCCCTTTTTTTTTTATCATTTTCTATCATTTTAGCAACTGTGCCAATAAATATGGTGCTAGATGTGAATTTATTCCAGAACAAAAAATATTTATTTAAAAAATGAGTCATGGGAACATACATCCACAGGCCTTCCATCTTCCACTCGTGTACTGATGAGTGTGCGCCCGTTAAGATCGATACTGTGCCTCTCATCAGTCATTTTCTTTTCAGCCAGCGTGCAATCGACATAAATGGAAACTGTGTCACTGTGAACAGAAATGCCGAGCTTGTGCCATTGGCGATCAAAGAGGGCATGCAGGTCACGACTCTTAAACGTGTAGCGGAAAGAGTTTTTCAGCAGACCCTGGGAAGAAAACTCCACTGCTTTCTTATCGCCATCAACCACCACAGACACCTGAGGAGTTAAGAAAAGTTTAATGAGAGATTGCTCATCAAAAAATTATAATAGTATTTTGATTAATATGCACATTATTCTGACCTATAGAGCTGATCAGAAGTTTACATACGTTCAACACAGGCATGAATGTAAAATGAATTGGGTGACTTTAAAATAAAATTTATGCTCATTGGGAGATTTTTCAAATCCACACAGGATGCATACAATCTAAAATATACTGTATACAATACACATACGCCAACTCTTTTAGGGCCAGCAACAAGGTCCTAGTCCAAGATTGGCAGGGTATTTGGCCCATATTTCACTCAGCTAAACTGTCAGTTCTGATTAAAGGAAAATGACTACAAATTTTTAAGAACAACACAGGAACCACTAAGACTCAGACCTATAATAAACTATAGAAATACTGGCATTGCTGTCCGCAGGTAAGCAAGTTGAACAATATTGTCTGGAGAAAGGCCTTATGCTTGACAGATTGAGATTTAAAAGTTTTGTTTGTTTTTTTTTTTTTGTTTTTTTTTAACATCACCACAAATCAGCAACCGGCTGCGTGATGAACCCATCACAAAGAAGGCTGGTTTTGGAATGACAACAGAGTGACATTAAACTTCTCAACTTTAATGAAAATATAGCCTGCGTAAAAAACCAGGTTCATAACAGGAAGCAAATTTAAAAAAAATCTAATTAAGTTAACTCTAAATATCTATCCAGCCAGAATTATTCCAAAAGCATTTTGATGGCTACAAAACACATGTTGAAAGAGACACTTTCTAGAAGAAATCTATCAAATTAAATGTAGAGATTTATGTAGTTTATATATCTGAGTATGTAGGGGTTGGGGGAGGGTTTATCCTTTTTCAATTAGATGTCTGTTATACCATCATTCCACTTCTAATGCATGATATGACATTCAAGCCTCTGACCAGTATTGTACGACATTACAACACACCTACCTGACTGCTTCCTGATTGGTCAAATATTTGCCAAAGGTACCAGCGGTCTCTTTTTGTAGTTCGTCTCACACGGAAGATGGTGACCAGGGAATACTCATTTGAAAGTCCGTCTGGAAATATCGATCTGAAATAAATGCATCTTTATATTAAACATTAAACATTTATTTTTTAATTGTCCAAACAGTCCCAGTCGATGGTGTCAGTTGTCAAAATTGTTTAGTCAAGGTTAAGAGCTTTCATGGGCTGCATAATGAAGCAGCCAATCAACTTTTCTGATCAATAAAACATTTCAGTATCCTCTTGATGTAGCAGCATTCCCATAAATAAACATGACAAACTTAATTCCATTTAGTGTGGATTTTTATTTTATTTTTTCCAGGATCTGATGTCATTCAGATAATGAAAACATGTAGACATTGATCCAAAGCTTAATCTTTTAGTGCACCAGAAGAGTTACACATGAAAAATAAGATGCAACCACATGTTCATCTCTATGGTATGCACTGCTTAGTGAAGTGGAGTGCAGTTGAAGGAAAAAAAAATATTATCAAATAAAAACAATATTATCAAATACTAAACAAGCTTTTCCCTAAGTTTTTGCTTGACTTACAAGTGCAAGTTACATTGCGTCAAAGAAAATTAAAATAAAAAAAGTATGCAAAGCATTTTGTTAAATATAATTATCTTCTGGCCATAACTTCATTCAAATTAACAATTAAGAATGAAAGAGCATAAATATACAATACGATCAACAAAAATAGTAATAATAATCCAATGATAAGGTCAGTGAGACTGCAGCACATAGTTGTGAGGAAGGAAGAGTGATACACCTTTCTTAGACAGGTTGGAAATTAGTTTTCACTCCTATATATCATCTCGTATTCCCTCACAGCCTCATACCTGCTACTGTTGTATTTGGAGAGATTTTATTGTAAATGGTACATAACTAAAATGAGAAATGCACTGAGTTAGAGCACCTAAAAAAACCAAATTCCTCTGTAGCAGCCTGAGAAGTGTGAAGGTCATTTCTGGTCTTGTGCATGAGTCTACATTTAATTTAAATATAACATTCAATTCAAAATTTAATAAAGAAACAAAAGGCTATTGCACTTGTTGCTGTTAAATTTACCGTGAAGAATTACATTATAAGGATAAAGAATTCACATAAAAGAAGACGCTGAACTCGAGAGAGCATATTTATTACACATAGCTACTGAGACATGGTAAATGAACAATCAGCAGACTGAATGCTGTTTTATTTAAGGCCAATAGAGTTAGCACTCCGATTTACTATTATTTCAAAGTTTAATGCCTCTATGTTGTGGATACATTTTATTTCTGAGGGATTCAAAAGGTTAAACTTCTCGACCTAGTGCTGAGTGCTCTCAGTGGTTGAAGTGACAAAAACTCCAAACCTTAAAGTTTGAATGCTGTGTTTGATTCTTTGCTGAAATGCCACTCTGCATGCTTAAATAGATGTTAATGAGTGCATAAGAGGGATGTTCATTCATTCTCCTCACCACCGTGTTATATTGCCAAAAGCGCTTTTACACTGTGTGATTCTGCCAACTCCGACTCTTACAAGTCTCATTTAAATATGACTAATTTGCAGTGGATAATATGTTGTGGAATCAATTTAATTGACTTTTGGATTACATACAGCAATGAACTTTTATTTTCTCTCAAGCCATGTGATGGTTGAATGCTATAAAAGTCCACAGTACAGTTTGATGAAGACAAATACACCCCAGTATGGAGAAAATTCCTCCAATCACCACCACAACTCTCGAAAGTGTGCGTAACTTGTAAAAGCATCAATATCCCATATATAGTAATTTATGGGGTGTAAACTTTTTCACATTTTGTAACCAATAGTCACAAAAGTCAATTGTTTTTATTGGGATTTTATTTGATAGACTAACACTAACTAAAAACTAATACTGCACACCAAGCTGACTAAATCTTATCCACGGTGAAACATAGCAGTGGCAGCATCATTAGGTGGTGTGTCTTTTCGTACACTTGATTTTGCTTAGGTGTAGCAACTGAAATAGCAATAAAAGATAATAAAGAATACAGAACAGTAAGGTTCTAGCATGGCAATATGTCAAAAGGTCCAAGAAGCATGGATATTTTCACAAGAAACTTTAAAAAAAAATCAACTGACAGCTTGTGCAACAGAAAACCATATTTTAAATTAACAATTAAAGTTTCTTTGTGGTGGCGGCTGTCATCACTCTTGTTACATGCCTTTGACCATACATCTTGCCTAGGTGACGTGATCCATAGTGTAATCAGAAGCAAAGATTTGAACATGAGTCAGAGGAATGCTACCAGTTTCACCGAAGTGACCAGCTTAAAAGAAATCCAATCCTGGTGGATTCTGTTAAAGGAGTCAGAGTCAAATTGCTGCAGTTCAAATAATCAAACTACAAATACTAACCTAGTTGGCTCACATTCATCTCTGTCTTGAAAATGTTAAATGCATCATTATTGAATTAAAAGGATCTCCAGGATCACCACGTTTTCTGGAAAATTATTCAGTTAGGTTTTGCTGGGCTGATAGAGAAGAGACAAAACAGCAACTAATTACTGAAAACTACAAACAGAAAACAATCACAAAACACCCTGCTTCCATATCATGCTTTTCTGTCTCAGTGGGTCATGTACCAAATTATGAAAATATGTGGCTGCTTGCAAAAGAAATGATAGCTCATTTCCTATTTCAAGATGAAAAATTACTCTCTGTCAGAGAGAAAATGCTGCCAGTTTCACTTAAAGGTTCTGATTGTCTCACAAATGCGTAAACAAGAATGGCAAGTTTGAAAGCCCACCCTCAAAGCATATGAAAGCCTAAATTTGAATAAACATACAATAATGAGCCTGCATTCTGGCTTTACAACTCATTATGCTACACAAAGAAACAAGCAAAAGGCTCCACTCAAGTGTGGCTGCCTGCTATCTAACACACAGCAAAAAAGGAAACTCATTTGCAAATCTTTAAGCAAAGAAAACCATGCTCTTATAAACACTCATTATCCTTACTGCACAAGAAAATCTGCAGTGTAGATGGCAATGACATATTCAAATGCAGTTTAATAAATGAATCATATATGATTATAAACACGGGTTAAGATGTAAACAGACGTAGACGAAACACAGATGTTTCTAAAGAGAGTGAGCAACTGTTACTAAACTTTACCGCTGTATGGATGAGTGCACGGTGCATTATGGCAGGCAATTTGTCACTTCACATAACTGCTTGAAGAGTGTGTCAGCAGTGATCTATGTCCCATAATATGCACTGTGTCGAGGAGCTGGCTGATCGTCAGCTGGATCTGGAGAATAAAGCATGGGACTGCATATTCCCCCCGAGTACGGTGAGCAATGCTTTTTGCGGCAGGGGCAGCAGCTGAAGGGGCTTTGTTCTATACATGCAACTGCCCTCACTTTCCCTCCTGAGCTGATGTGCTCTATCACCTGTCAAAGTACTTAGATAATTGGATATGAGCGGGATCACAGCCTTGCCACTATAACCAACAACACTGGCAGCAGCGTCCCTGCAAAACCAACATCTATTGCATTAGGGGTATAGACTGAGTGAGAGGACTTAAACATAAATGTATTTTCAGTTGGCTCACAGAACAGGAAAGCAGACCGCAAATCATCTGACTCAAAGATACGTTAAACCAGCAAGCAGGAGGGTGGCAGTAAATTTTTACAAGTGCATGTAAAAATACTAAAAATACCCAGCCCTCCTTGAAGAATGACAGTATTCACTTTGAGTGTTATAACCAAAGGACAGGAAAGAATGATTGTCTCCAGAACTTCCAGAAGATCAGAGTAAGCCGAATCATAAATGACGTAGGCCTTCATAATATATTAAATAAGATGGCCACTTAAACAAATTCTCATTAGCATAGAAAAATCTTACCGTCCACCCAGTTAGCTGGAGAATAACGATCTCCCAGAAAAACGACACCTAAGTGTGTCATTTATGGAGTTATTTTATTATTCCTACCTTATTATACATAATCTGGATTTTATGTCCCTTTACGTCCCACATTCAGCCTCAAGGAGATTTCTTGAATAAATGCAATATATATTAATTCAAATTATTCTCTGTCAGCGAGTTCACCTCACTGCTTGCCCTTACTAAATGAGGTAAATGGGACTTTTGCTCTGAACATGATATATGTGGGTTGCCTCAGTTCAACTCTTTCATGAATTTTGTAACGACACAATTTCTCCAATAAAATCACCAGATCTGACTACAAGAAAACCATCCATTGTCCATCCAAGATCAAGTGGCAAACATAACCAGACATCCTTCTTACCAGAGACAATCTCCAGGACATTTGTATTTGGGAAACCAGGCCAGAAGGGAGATGTTGATCCTCCTGCAAATTCTAATATTTCCTTGGTGTCCCCAACTAGAATGAAATGCCCAGAAAACCTTCAAAAGGAATGCACCCACAAAGGATCTATATTAGATATCTGAACCACTTTAACTAGTTACTTTTGATACAGGAGAAAATCAGCTCTGCTTTTAATCACCAGCACATGTAAAAGGTAATGGCTTGAGGATAGCAAAAGAACCACATCATCTCCAAAAAGCAAAGATGAGACTCTGAGGTTCCCAAATCAGATACTTTCTTCTGTATGGGTAGACCTTTAGCTGTTCATGAACATCACAAACAGGATCGGTGACAAGCATCAGCACTGGTACAGTTCACTTTACACTGGTAACAAGCCAGACTTTGTGCGCACACAACTCTTGCTGTGGTCCGACAAAGACTGAAAAGCCCTAGCCAAGCACCACACACTCCCGCAGCTATCCAAACAATGTACATTTTAGAATGATTGTTAGAACTCCTGATCCACAAAACCCATGTTGACTGAACAGCCACGCTCCCATGACCGTCTCAGTAATTATGGATAGTAAAGGTTTGGCTCACTGTATCATGGTCATGGAAAATAGCAAAATAGTCAATCCCAGGTCAGAGCACTTCTTTTCCAATTCATTGAAGAATGCTATCAAAGAGAGGCCCCAAAGTGTTATTCCTCAATAACTGGAACATTCTCCCGCGTCCTCTTTTTAAAACAATAGTACAGGAAGAAAAACAATAATCTGCAATAGGACATCAAATTTTTAAAAATCAACTTACTTTGTTGGCTTTATAAGAGGACTGCTTCCCAGTCGAAAAGATGACAGGTCTTCTGTAACTGTCCCCTTTCGGAGAAGAAATTTTTCTGTGAGATCAAATCCTGTAAGCAAAGCCATAATGTGTCATAATATAAACTTATAGTAGATTTCTCAATGAATAAAGCATTTTATACCAGCATTTACCTGTAATCTGTAAAGGACGGTCCAAAACATCAGAAAATCTGTAATCCTCAACACTCAAAGAGGGACATACACCACCTATAGAAAAGCAGCCAAAGAAAATGTTTTGATACTGTTTTAAATTGCGCATTTAAATTGTTTTCCTGAATGCAAAACTTCAATGAATTAATGTCAGATATTCTGCCTTAGTCTCTGTGGTTATTCCTTTAAATTTCAAATAATAGTCATAAAGATTAATACTTTTTTAAAGGCTTCACACTTCATTGCTAAATCTTTCATGCATTACATTTATCATTAAATGGTATCATCTTTTTAAACCCTTTCAGAACTTCAGACGAAAAAGAATTACCAAGAAACTAACTACCTGTTTGTTCGCTCACAACCATTCCAAAAGCATAGGGAACAGACTTCACAGTCCAAACGAAAGCAACCCATCTTATCAAGTAGCAATTCATGGCTTTCATGCTGAAACGTAGCCCACCTGCAAAGCTGCAAAACAGTAGGACAACATTGCTTTAAAATTCATTTTAGAAATATTGACATAATTCAAGTGTATTGCTAATTTTGAAAAGAAAAAAAAAAACTGTCATTGCTGTCAACAACTGTAAAACCCAAGGATCAAGACAGCGTACTATTGGAGTAAGGTTTGCTGGGGTGAAGACGTTTGCAAAAAGCTTCGGAAAACTGCTAAGAGACTTCTGCACCTTGAACTTTCATGATATTCATAAAACCGTGTGGGCGCTATTCAGCCTTGTCTAAACACATCATTTCCAATATGTAGAAAAAAAGCAGACTTGCTTTTAAGCCAAGAAAAGCAAGGACTGAAACTTGAAAGAAATATCTAAAACTGATTTCAATGTGCTCAAACAAAACAGCTGAAATCTTTGATATCTGAAGAATTTGAGCAGCATATTTTCAAAAAGTACAGATTCAACATAAGTTTTTTGCTACACTAATGTTGAGAATTTATAACATTTATTTGAGGTCGTTTAAGGATTTTGGAATAATTCTAGCAATCCATAGCAGTATAATCTTTGGATGTTATTGTTATTCATCTGTGGATTGCTTAGCGTTTTTGATAAACAGGTTTATTGTATGTCATACTACAATCAATATTTCATTCAGTTTTTGAGACCTGTTTTTTTTTTACCCTGGCTGAGGTGGAGTCGGGTTGGTTCCCCTCATACAATTACACACTCCTCCAGAGTTTACCCCATCTAACACCGATTTTTGTGCCAACTCACCATGCCGACTGATTACTAACACTTCCCTGAAAACCGTGCAGTGTGAACAAAGCTTAACCCTGAGCTGCTGTTAGTTAATTAGCCAATAATACTCCTGCAAACATACAATGCAGTGAAAGTTGCAGGTGGAAGCTATTCATTAGTTGATTAGGGGGGTTGAATTCCATTAAACCAGTGACACACACAGCATCTAAATGAAATGTTCCTTTAATATTTGAACCAATAAAATACTGAGATATATTGTTATTTCCTTGTATTGCTATCAGTTGTTAGCATTAAAATAATTTGCAAATGCCAAAGGTTTTCTGATCTGCAATTAAATTTAGAGTGCTCCCATCTCGAATGTAATGCCGTCTCCAGTTACGAGTTCCAATTTCCAAGTAGAATAGAACAAAGCATTGGGCGTAATAAGGATCCTATCTTGCATAGGTGAAATGCATTTGGTTGTAATCAAGTAAACCAATTAGCAGCTAATGACAACAACAAACCAGTGACAGTCATCCTTTAATAGGCAGCCCCGCTTCTACAACATAATAAAAACACTCAACAAAGCCCACCGTTTTTGTCAAATGAGGCAAATACTATTAAGCAAAGACAGCCATTCCTTAATTCAGAAAATTGTGTAGAGCTTTTACTTTTTCAAGATCTTCTGAGTAAAAACAATGTCTGTTTTTTATTTTTTGTTATTTTATGGCAAGCAAAATCTGCACCATATAGATATAATTTAGTATTCAGTATTTTCCTCAATCAAATATTTTCTCCTTCTTCTTTCCTATTGTGTATTGTCAGCAGTTATTGCTTGTTTTTGTTTTTTCTTCACAGACATTACACATGGTCTGGTGTTTTACATGCACTGTTTTATTTGTCTGTTTCCTGTAAATGTTAATCAGCAAAACATTTAAACCAATAACTTTGTTTTCTCTGTCTGCTGATGGCATCCTCTCACTCAGTGTTTGATTATGTCTCCTTCCTTGGACAAATCCCTGAAAGAAATTACTGCTGCAAATAGATATATAAATGCTACATTGTATCATAAGCAGGATTTAATTCAGATCTGTTGAGAGGACTGGGCTGACCTCAGTATTGGTATATTTTTAGATATGAATTTGGGCCTGTTTATCTTATAAAGTGCTATGTGATGAAACTTGTAGTGAACTTGCAATGTATAAATAATCTGAATAAATAAATTGAATTTTAAACAATTCCTAGAATTCCTAAAAGAAACACGCATGCGTAGCATCAGCTTTTAAGGATTGCTCTCAAGTATCTTGTCCAAACATGGCTACTACTGTCCCAAAATGACTTAATGGCAAAGGATTCAAAATTACAGGTAAAGGATGATGTCATCATTCATACACAGTGGACATCTTGTTGCAACAACAAAACTTCTAATTTATTATTACTAAAGGAGAGAAGTTGTGGTGTTTGATAGATTTGTCTGTATTGGCCCAGCAGATGAACATTCAAATAATAATTAAAAAAAGTAAAAATAGCTTTAGAATGAAGTGTGTTTTTGTTTTAAGTGTGCGGGGCAAACCATGCACAGACAGGGTAAAATATAACAATACAGAGAGAAGATAACAGTGATCGCTTTCAGCCATCACACTAATTAATAGCAGGGAGAGGCAAACAATGGGCTAAACAGACTTCTAATATAGGCCTATTATCCTGGTTGCAGTAGTAACCGACTTTAATTAGTTTCATTCAGCTCATCAGCAACTGAAACTGCTGGACTTCATTGTTGTAGCTTGGAAAGTTTATGACAGAAACTTCTAAACATTTCTTACATCTAAAAAGGGAAAATGTCTGTTATATTTTGTCTTTTGATCGGGTTTCTTAGCTTTAATGAAAGTTGTACTACTGTGGAAATAAATGTTGCACCCTAACGGTAAATTATGCTAAAAGCTAATAGAAATAATTTACTCCTGACTAACATGTGTAATCAGAGGTTTCAAAAGGTGCCACTCAACAAGGAGTCTGCACCTTTGAGCTTTTCATTCCTATGAGCTCATTAGCTTCTAAGACCCTGTGATGAATGCAGATGTACAGCAGTAAGATCATTAGCCCGGTAGCTTTGTTTGTGCAAAATGTTGAGTTGTAGCTTGTTAGCCAAGGTGACCTTATAAAATATTCAAACTTTAGGATGGCTCTTAAAGGAGTACACAATCTTTTACAGCTAATTGCATAAATGTACACACCCATAAAATACTTTGTTAAAATAACTTTTTGTTTTAATCACAACCTAAAAATACTACTTTAAGGGTGTGAATCAGAGGACTCAGTATTTTTAAATACAGACCTGAATCTGATTAACCAGAAATAAATTTCAGCTATTCTACTTTGGCTTCGGTGGCATTTAATTATGCAGCGCTTAGCTGAAGCCAAGGCTTACAGGAAGGTTACAAAGGATAAAAAAAAACCCTCATTGTACTAAGGTATTAGTCAAAAGATTATTCAGCAGTTATAAGGTGGATTTGATTGTTGTGATTATAATAAATCAACACTGAAGAAGTTGCAAATATATTCAAGAAGTACTGGTCGCATTCTGCATGTAACAACTCTGGTATTTTCCTTATCTCCAGATGGAGAATGAGACTTGCAAGTCAGAATCCTTTTCTTAAAACAAACAAACTAAAAAACATAAAAATCAGGCTTCCAGAAACCGATTCGTAGACTCTGTTCATGTCTGATCAAACTAAGCAGGAGCTCATGGGCATTATTTCAAAAGCTATGTTTGGCACAAAAACAACACTGCTCATCAATAAAAAGAACACCATGTCAACAGTTAAAGATAGTGGCAGCATCATAATCTGGGGTTACTTTACTTCAGATGGAACTTCGGTTTCGGTTAAGAATTCACAGTACAGAATGGGTGTTAAAAATCTAAACATGAAGTGGGATTATTTTTAGGAACAAGCAGAGTCCAAGCATAGCTGAAAAAAAAATAAGGGCTTCATTAAATTAAAAAATACATTTTGGAATCTGTGTGAAATGTTACACTATTTTATCACTCGTACAAATAATTGGTGGTTTACTGTTTAAAAGGTAGCAATCAAATTACATTATTTATATTGTGATATTGTGAAACTGAAGTTTTTTAAATTCAGATTTTCATGCCCTGAGAATTTCATACCAACCCATTTCTATGACATAGAATTTGTGACATAATAATTACAAGGTAACTGCATTATTTTTGTTTTGTCATAACTGTTGACATCCATTCAGCTTGGTCGTTATTATACTTATTGACCAGTGTAGAGCTGGTTCTGCACGTCATATGGATCAAAGTCCATAGAGCTTATATCTCAGTCTGTTTATATCTCCACAGAATTAGAATGAAAATGGATCTTAGGGTTTTTAATAACACCTTATGATCAAATACATATTGCCTCTTAATGTCACATCTCCGTTAAGTGTCTGTTGCCCTGAAAATAAAATCGATGGATCATGACGCCACCTAAACAGAAAGTTGAAACTATGTTTTCAACGCTCTCTGTGTGTGGCTTTCATAATACAAAACCCTTGATCTCTGTCTGTTGGGGCTCTGGTGTGTTTTGATCTAGAAATTTTCTGAAGGGGTCTTCATCAAGGATGTGACTTGTAAGGATGAAAGTTGGAAACCTTCAGTTCGGAAAGACATTTGCCTAAGCTGCCAAACAAATCTTCAGGATTGCATGCATACCAGAGTAAAAGCATCACTGTGGATGAAGTGTGTATGAGTTTCTAAAGTGAAGCAGTATCAGATGTAGGTAATTCCTGAACTGAAGAAAACTTGCACGTAAACATGATGGTAACAAGTGAAAGAGAAAATTATGTAAAATACCATATGGAAACACGTACATAAAACATTTTATTTTCAACGTAAAGAGTAACTTTTGAGCCTCAGTACCAGATTGAATAAACAGTTTAACCATCTAACTTTAGTAACAATGCATCCATAATGCCAGTAAGATTATCTGGCTGATCCTTCTTAGGTGTAGCTCAGTATCTCTTTTGTGGGCAAAAGCCACAAAACTCAACAAAACACAAAAACTAACTTAATTTATTTATACACTGCAACTAGAAGCACTTTTTCATTTAACTTTCTTTTACACCTTCACTGTCTTGTCCAAATAAATTTTCCTGCAGAGATCAACTTCCATGGGTGCACATGCTCATCTCCCACTGGATAATAAAATTTTGCATGCAGGCCCGCAGAAGGCTGTCCTGGCATTTGGAAATGAAGCGACTGCCACTTAAAACTTCAAGCATGCATGGGTAGTAGACAAGCAGGCCAGCGCAGGTATCACATGTTATGTTATTCCTGTGTAGCCTAGTTTTGCAATGCAAAACATTGGACTGCATTTACTGCTTTTCCACACCCTCAAAAAAAAAAAAACAATTTTTCTACAAAAAAGATTATTTTGCTTCTTGCAGGTTCTGCCTTAAGGTATAGACAGCAGGGATGATGAAACATCTGCTGCCAGCCTGCATCGATTTAAATTTTAAATCGACAATGTAGCAGCCAAGTCATTGTGTCACAGCTTGAGAAAAGAGCCCGGACAAGACTCAGGCATTTAACTTTCTCTCCATCATCCCCTCAGACACTTTTTTTTTCCCCCGTCAATGCAGTGTAGTTTAACACTAAGCGGTCGCTATGGAAAGAAGCGTGTTTCCCTGCCCGAACGCTGATTGGCTGCATGTTTATATTCTTTAATAACCACCAAATCTAGAGCTGTCTTCAGATAACGACATAATCTTACACTTTTTTGTGAGTAAGTGATGCAGTAAGACGGATTATATGTTTGCCGCGGCAGAGAGAGCGTTTATAAAAGAGAAAGACAGCAGCTCATAAGACATGTGCCTTGAAGTTAGAGCGATCAGGACAGATAAAAACAAAAATAACTTTAATTTCATAGGACCGGATAAACAAAATGATACCGTGAAAAAGCGCGTTTTAATGTTATTCCCAGTATAAATATATATATATATTTTTATTTATTTATTTATTTTTTTAAATATAACTTATAATGGAATATTTTAATGAGTAAAGGGGCTACTCACAGGTGCTGATAAACTTTCCTTTAAAGCAAAAACCAATAAGAAGCAGCGATAAAACCATAATCCATGCGTGATAACGATCAGTCCAGCTCCGGATTCCGGGACTTGGAAATAAAAGTCACAGTGGGATCGCCTGCTCCGATCGCGGTCCTTTTTAGTTACACTGAGTGGCCCTCCCACTCTGTCATTATTACTGAAATACACTGACACAGACTTCTGCAAACACTCTGAAAGCTTTCTTATTAGGGGGAAATTAATGCCCGAAGGTAGTTCAAACAAGCTGTCTTATTAACAGAGCAGGTGCGGGAATTAACTACCGTTTGATGTATTGTGATTTATTCAAATTTGAATAAAGGCCTGAATCGTATGGATTTGCTCGCCCTTAATGTGGCTTTTTGTGTCTTGTTTGCAGTAAGTGCTCCCCAGATTAAAAGTGAATGTGACAATACAAAAGGTGTTCACACCAGCGTTTTTATCTTGGTCCAAGTCGTACCTGCCTTTTCATCACGTAGACGATAAAGTTTGCCAGCAACGACAATTACACCATATTATGAGCCCCATACACTCTGATTATCCGACATAATCCATTGACAGCAGTAGCGGTTCTTGCATAAATGCAACCCATGGGTAAGCCCCTCTTTCTACTTCCCAACACTTACTCTCACAGAAAGATACACACACTTTCCTGAAGAAGCCACCATAGCAAGAAAATAACTAATGTACAAATGTTCAAACATTAAGAACACACAAAGTTGTTTAAACTTAAACCCTGTTTTCTAGAAAAATAATTTTCAATGTAATAAAAAATATTTCACATTAATCTCTATAGTGTGTTTTCACAATTGTCTCAGTCTCAGATGGTTCTAATGCCTAAAAAGATTAAAAAAGGATTATTTCACAAATGAAATACATTTTCCATAAATTTCAATAGCTGTTTTAAAGCATTTATGCTTAGTATCCCATGATCAAATTCAGGTTTGGTTAACTGAAGTATTTTAGACTTTGATCCAGAGAAACTGATATGTTTGTGAAAATCAAAGAATTATAAAGGCCATTTAATTTGGTACTTCAAATCAAATACCAATATTTGTTCTTCAGTGATTAGAAATATAATCATCAGCTATTATACAGCAAGCCTTTATTAGTTTTTTATTGTTGTTGTTGTTGTTTTATATATATTTTTTAGGTGTTCTATGTTGCATAGTAGAGCTCAAGTGAGCATTGATCAATGTAAAATAATTTATGGATAGTTAATGTGTCCATAAATGTTTCCCAGCTTTGACAAGTACAAAATTATTAGATTAACTTTAAATTATGACTTCTTCATCATTAACTTTCACCTAGAATGCTTACAAATGAGATATTAGGGGTTGCTTATCAATTTACAGATGTCAATGTCACCTTTACAAATACTGGATGCCTATTGCACAGACAGATTTAGGAACTGGATAGCTTTATCTGAATCACTGATTCATCTGAACAAAATAGGTAAATAATGATATCTGGAAGCTCCAACTTGATGAGTTTGCTAGCAAGCAGAAACTTCATATTTCATTGGAAATAACACAGGGGTATTTTTTTTTATGCACATCATGTTGAGTCGGCGAATGTTGCCCTTTAGTTAACACGTCCTGTGCGAATTAAACGAATTAAATCTTTTGTGGTGCCATAAGCAGTAATATAGTTTGAATGTACATTGTGTCAGTCTTGTCTGCTCCTATTTTTTTTGCCACTCATAGCATGCTATTTTAGTGAAAAGACTAAAACACACAATACCACACTTAAATATAGAAGCCAACAGCTTGAACATTCACTGCCAAGCTGAATGTCAACATGTTTACAGGTCCCGTGAGCGTTCTCTGCTAAATTAAATCCAGTGAAAACTGGATTTCCTTGAGATCTCAAATACATAAGCCAAACTAAATGAAATAAAAAATAAAGACACTTTTCACATCAGCTTTCCTAAAGTGAGCTCCAACAAATCAAAGTTTCCAACACACAGAAACAGGTGTTCAGGCTGCACACATGCTAATGTTTAGACAGATGACATTAACTTGCCCTCCCTGCCCCCACCACCTTTAAAATAACACTCAATTTCCAGGATTGTTCCGAAACAAATGCAATAAGAATGACTTAGCGTTTTTTGAGTGTCTGTAATCTTGATTTAGGGAGACTGCACCCACACACCCACACACCCACACATATATATATATATATATACTCAAATCTTACTGAAATATACACATTTATATGTGTATATTTCAGTAAGATTTGAGTTGCCGCAAGTCTTTCAGCCTTTATTATTCATGGGGAGTCAGGGATTTTGAAAAATTACATGTTTTTTTTTTCTTGACAGCATTCATTTGGGGATCTTAAGTTACTACAAGCATAAAAAATGCTGTGAATGCACAGATATTGAGCCCTCCCTTGAGTTGAATTGCCATCAGAGAGTTTTTCCTGCCATTGGCAATATGAATGAAAATCATATCTCTTCATATTCTTTCAGCTTTAATTTCAAATTGGTTTGTATTTACAGTTTGTTTGGTTTTATTTTTGTTTTACCTTAAAATTTAAGTCATCAATAAAAGCTATGCTTTTCTATAAAGTGTCTCACTGTTCCTGAGATCAACTGCAAAGAAAATATCTCCAAAGACATGATATGCAATCTCTGCTATATTTCACAATTAATTAATTTCATTTGTAAACATCATTTTTTAAAGATTTATTTTACATCAAGCACCACAGGTCTACAAACACAGTGCTGTGCTGGTAGGTCTTGTCCAGTTGTAATCCAGAATATGATGTATTCATTTTGACACAAACCATAATGTTTTCCTGCATGCACTCTATATTGCTCGTAATTCCAAAACTTATGCATGATGAAATAAAACAAGGAAACAGCAGGGTTTCCTAGATTGGCTTCAGTTATACAATGCTGAAGAGAACAGCATTGTATAACTGGAATATGCAATTTGTGGATAATTAAAGACATCACAACAAAATTTATATGCACATCAGGATTTACAATGTTGAATACACCACAGTGCCTATATGAAAGAGTTTTGTAAGTAGTTTTAATCACAGCTGTGGGAATTGTGCCTATATTTCTTTACTGTTTTCACAAGACACGATGAACATTCTGGGAATGGGAGCCATTATTTTTCCACCACATTCATTTGGATCTAATCCCACACTTGCTGTATTGCAAAAGAAAATATGGCGTTGCTCAGCTATGGGTGAGGCAGATTATAATGACGGCAGGGGTTCGGGTTGAGCTAACCTTAAAATTTTCACATAATCAGAAGCTGTCAGGAGCTCTCACAAGTACTTTAGTAACACTTTATTTGACAGGCTGTGAGTAAGACTGTCATGACACCATCATAAACATGAAATAACACCTGTCATGAATATGAATAAGTCTTCATGAATATTTATGACTTTTGTCATAAAGTGTCATTTGGTAAATCATGACACTTTTAATACAAAGTTGACATTATTCAAAATGTCTTCGTTATGACAACTTGACATTAACCAAGAAATCACGATCTGACATAAATTTGTTATAAAAGTATTACTGATTAAACTTTAGCTTTAATAACATAAAGCTACATAATTTTTAAAGTGTAATCAGTAAAACTTTTATAACAAATTTATGTCAGATCAGGATTTCTTGGTTAATGACAAGTTGTCATAACAAAGACATTTTGAATAACGTCAACTTTGTATTAAAAGTGACATGATTTACCAAATGACACTTTATGACAACAGTCATAAATATTCAAAAAGACTTACTCATGGTCATCACAGGTGTTATGTCATGTTTATGACTGTGTCATGACAGTCTTATTCACAACCCATCAAACAAAGTGTTACCAGTATTTCTTTGGCAGTTCCATTAAAGATGTGCTCACGATGTCGTCGGACAGATCATCCTGAGTCATCAGCACGTTGTTTCAAGCCGACAAATTGCTGTTGTTGTTTTTTTTATGTGTTAACAGTTAAAAATTGAATCCCACTCACCTCATTCTTACATTACTAAGGTACAGGTGCAAATCTCAGTAGCTTTCAAGAATGTCTATCTCTAGCTCATAACATCAACATTAAAAACTCAATACCTTGGGATTTTAAAAGTTGTCAAAGTAAGTTATGAACTGAATGCTTTGCAAACAAGTTGACCTCCATGTATCATGTATTTCACATAATACAGAATACTGTCAACATCCTGTACAATACAAAAAGATCTGAAGACAGCCATTGTCCATTGTCAGTACTATAAGAATAATATATATTCTTATATATATATATAAAACCAAAGAATGAAAACATCAGTTTTCTTACAGTGCCATTTGAGAGATATTTTTCATGACATTTTCACTATATCGGACATTAAAAAGCCAGATAACAGGGGACTAAGGGAGCTCTGGCAAACAGCAGATGGGCATGCTGACTCTGACCCCAAGACATTCTATTTACATCTTTGCCCCTTGACAAAATCCCCCGAAAATCCACCCAAAGATGTGACAGAAAATGCCCTTTCAGAAATATGTGATACGCCTGTGATTTCTGTGCACTTATCTACAATCTGTTTTGTAAATTTGCATGAATGATTTGGGGAAGACTCGCAGACTTTCCTTAAAAAGAAAAAACTACACTATCTTGCAAAAGAAAAGCAGTGTCTCACAAAAGACATTCATACACCTTGAACCTTTCTCACATTTTTTCACACTACAACCACAAAATGCAAAGATTCTTAATGTAGTTTTATGGTATAAACCAAGGTGAATTCAGATGAAAAGGATACATACAGAATTAGAAACACACACACTTGGAACAAAATTTGTAACTAACATAAAAATCTGAAAGGTGCGACATGTGCTCATATTCACCACTTTACTCTGATTCCCTTAAATGAGCCTCAGCCTAAACAACTTTGTTGAGAATTAACCAAGTCAGTATTAATTTAACCTAGCACAAATCCAGCTGCTCTGTGAAGGCCTAAAACATTTGTCAGGGAACATAAGTGAACAAATACCACTATGAATATCACAAAACTCAACGGGCATGTAGAAGTGTGGAAGTTTGCAGGAAGGTAATGAGATACCAAGAGGCCCATCAACTCTCTAGAGGACATGCAGAGATCCACAACTTGGGTGGGAGAATCTGTTGAACTATTAGCCATGCATTCCATGAATCAAACTTTGATGGAAGACAGGCAAGAAGGATTGATGAAAGCCTTCAGATGACATGTGTGCAATTTGCAAACAGGGACTAGAAAGATTCAACTTTCTTTTTTTTTTTTTGCTAAAATTCTGCGCATAAAATAAACACATCCCTGTGGTAAAAATATGGTGATGGCAGTATCAGGATGGTTTACTTAACAAGGAAAGGGAAGCCTGTCAGAGTATCTCAGAGATCAATACAGGGTAACTGGAAACAAATCTGTTAAATGGAGCAGAAGACATGAGGGTGTTGTAGACATTCTCCATAAAGCTAGATAGTATCCAAACCAACAACCAGAACTGTGATGGAATAGTTTAAGAGTTGGAATGATCTAGTTAAAGTCCAGACTGAGATTCTGAGGCAACAGTTTAAAATGTTTTACTCACTGGCTCTCTATTCAGTGTGATTGAGATTTAGCTTATTTAATCAGGAAACAAGTAAAAGTATGTATTTAGATATGCAGACATGGCAGAGGGATAAACAAGAGGAACTGCAGCAGTAAATGCAGTTAAAAATGGGTCTAAATACAAAATCCCACCACAACTTTCAGATTTTTTATTGTAAGAAATATTTTTATTGTAAAAAAAAATGACAGTATAAGTTTTTGGGCATTTACATTTTGTGCATAACTGTTTTACAGTTATGCACTAATTTATTAGCTTGGTAGTTTATTTTAAACTACCATGCTAATTTCTAATTTCTAAAAAATACATTTTGCCCAATAGCAGTTCTTTAAACTTTTGATCATTTGTCTTATATCCTTATTGTAATGGTAATTTTTAGGATTTTATGTCCATATTGTGGATTTTTAAATCTGTGTTGCTTGGGAGCCTTGATGTTGGATTTAGACTATTTTAAAACTGTGTAAAGGCAAGATTATTTATACACTAAAACCTTGGAACTAACAGAGACTGTACTTTCCTTTTGCCATGACAGCAATAATTTATTTCAGTAAAGCCATCTATCAGTTTGTGAAGAGAGAAAGAAAAAGCTCTGTGCAATATACTCTTTCATGGCAATAATCCCTTGACAGACGTTTTCCATTTATCTCTTTAATGTGACTATCCAAACATTCATGCAATCTTCATAAAGAGCTATGTCAACAAGAAACATTCAATCGTCAGGACCAACTATCATCAGAGGCGATAATGGAACCTAACAGGTGGACTAGATCATATGTTGAATTTGTGCTGGTCAGTACTTTAATTTATATTTAGTAAGTCCAAAAATAGTAATTATATAATTTCTTTCACCTAATATTTTATGGTCTTTTCTTTTAGCAGTTTGTCTCAATACCATTCAGTTAAGTATGAACAGTTTTTAGTCTGATGAAATGGTCATAATGAAATGTTTTGACATTTTAGACAGTGACAGAAATTTACAAGTATACTGACCTAACACTATCAAATAGGATAAAAGCGCTTTATCCGCTAAAACAAACAAGAACAGTGCCTAATCTATCCTGCTTACATAAATGGACTCCAGAGAAAATAGATTCACAGGACAAATGAAAGACTCTTCTTGCTGAGCATAGTATCTGTTTCAGTAGATGCAACATCATATTTTAACTGACTATGTCTGAACATAAGCTCAGCAAACACTTGTGGCTAACCGTGGTTTGCTTTTGCATGTGCGCTCCCTTCTTTCTGCTGAATCATTCCATTATTGCTGAAAAGGTTTTGAGGCAAAACACCTGTCTCTTTCTCCTCACAATTTACTGTGTTGACATATGGCAAAGCATCAGACAAAGACTTCACATTATCTGTATGCCAACATAACCTTTCATGTGTTCATTAAAAATACAAGAACGATTAAGAACTCTGCTATTTCAGAGAGCTCACCTGTGCATGATAGCCAAGGGCATGAAGATAAAATGTTTAATAGAATAAATAGATACAGTAACATTGTTTGGGTCATAGCAACAAATTTGACCTTCTTTCAAGGTTAATAAAAGAATATAAATTAATGGTAACTTCATTAAAGTGAAGTTTGGCTCTTTTTCATCACTAAATATTTATTGGTTTCAAGCTTAGATTCTATTATTCACGACTACTTCACTTTATCTGATCTGTAGTTACCAATAAAGCAGACAAATTCAGAATTAAGAGACATATTTTTGACCAAACAAGAACTTTATATTCCTATAAAGAGAAATAAATTATAAGTACTTAATTAATTGAGCTGAAACAACAGAACCTGATTTTTTGACTTGCCTGTGAAGTGTCTATACTGAAGACCCCCAGCTTGCAAAGTATTTTACATGAACTTAACTGTTTACACAGTAAGCAAATAAGACACTCCCAAACACAAGGTTGGTGACAGACTGCTAAACTGAACTTAAGCCAGAAGGCAGCACAAATACTACTTAATTAAAAAATAAATATTTACAATTTTTTCACTAAGTTTCTGCAAACATTTAATATTAAAGAAATTAACTAACCATATACTAAATTGAAACAGTATTTACTTTGCATTTTTTCCCAAATTAAAATCTGCAAACTCTTGGCTGCTGTTGTATGCAGCATGAATAGAAATGTCCTGTTAAGACTCCACAGATTTATTAGAAAACAATGTGTCAAGTTCAATCCATTATCCACAAATGCAAGAGGTACAACTGCAAACTGAAAACCTACCAAACACATGACTCTCAACCTAATTTGACAGCCATGCGTAAAGATTATGTGTAGCAAAACATTAATATTGCATATCACCCTGAGCATACCACTCTCAACCAACAAACATGATTTTGGTAGCATCATGCTATGGGGATAGTTCTCATAGGGTAAAGGAGTCTGGTCAGAATTAATTGGACAATCTGCGACACTAAATGAAGGACAATTCCTTAAGCAACACTGTGAGACACTAAGAAGATTTGAGTCTGCACTATAAATATGCAAGGTATGGTTAAGGTAAAATTTAAAATACATGTCTGTGCAGTCTATCTGAGTATGTGGTATTTTGCAAAAAACTGAATAAAAATGTCACACTCTAGATTTGCAAAGCAGGGAGACAGATCTGAAAAAGAATGACATTAGTTAAACAAAATTTCAACACAAAGTTGAACATTCAGCATTGAACATCATCAGTGACCTCGGTTCAGTTTTGTAATTAAGTCTAACAGATAAAAGAATAGTTTCAGTAAAAAAACTCTTCTGAGTATGTGTAACTTTTTACTACTATAAGTTGAGGAATACCATAAATAATAAAAAAAAACATAATACATAAATCAATGTGCTAAACACAAAGAGGGTTTTAAAGAGACCTGAAAATAATTATGTTTTCAACAAAAGCTCACTATTTCCAAAGAGTTACAGTTATGATAACCATTTGGCCAATACTGCATATTTTATTCAAATTTATACATTATGTTTCAGCTTTTAGTGATTAACCTTTAGTTTGCTTGCCACTAAGTTGGTGAAAATCCATTTTTACTGTAAAACATAAATATGTCTCTGCATTATGAAACAGTTGTTAAAATTAAGTTATTGTTTAAGGCAGAATACAGAATGCACACAGACAAATGTTTCACACATTTTGATGTCTGATAAAACACTTCAGAAGAACAGCAGAATAAAAGATAATAATCAGGGTAACACAATGTTGCTCTGGAATGATTAAAGCCAACACCACACAGTTTGAATGCCGGTAAACTAAAATAATGAATCTTACTGGAAATCCAATAACATTTCAGTTCCCTGAAAATCATGCACATCCACGACAGAGGGGCACTGGAACAAGATAAATGCCAGGAAGTACTTCATAATTCCAACCACAAATCAAATACAAATGGAATACATCTACAGGCTCAGTATTTTACATTCCAGTTACACATTTAATATTAGATCTACTATAGTTTATAATGACTTATTCGTTTTCAGTTTAGCATCATATTTTAAATAACTTCCCCCTAATGAAGATTTGCTTCAGTCTGACCACTTCTATTCTATGATGTGTATTTTGTGCTACTAAAGAGTTTTATTTTGCCGTTAGGACAAAACATGTTTTAATTTTAAATTATTTTGTGAAGCTTTAGTCCTTTGTTCTATTTTTGGTAGTTTATTTTGGGTGAACTTAACTGCATTTTATGATGTTTTGCCTGTGCCTTTTATTTATTGTTTTGTATACTGTTCACCAATGTGTATCTTGGCCTTCTCTCATTTGAAAAAAAGATTTTGTCTCAAGGGACTTTCTGGTAAAATAGTGGTTAAAAAAAATCTTACATTTTCCCATCAACTCTATCCAGTTTCCTTGTCCTTTCTAAGGAAAAGAATCTTCTCAGCATGATGCTGCCACTGCAGGATTCTCCATGTGAATTATGTTCAGAGTATTATAGTTTTCACATTTGAAAGTCAAAACAATTTTACTTTTGTGTTCTGATGTCTGTTCCTGTGTCTCATATTAAATATGGGAAACTGCAGATGAAACTCCTGCCTTTGTTACAACAATGGCTTTCTTTATGCCACTCTTGCATGATAACCACATTTGTGGACTGCATAGATTTTTTTTGTCCTGTCAACATATTCTCCCACATGAGGATCTCTGCAGCCCTCTAATCGCTGACAGGCCCTGCGAGGGTGTTGCTGGACCTGTCAGTTTAGGTGTATGAGCAAGTCCTGGTAGGTTTTCAGCTGTACAATGGTCTTTTTGTTTTTTAAAGACAGATTTAAAAGTGTTCAGGAATATGCTCAAAGTTTGGATTGTTGTCTTATACCATAATCACTACTTTCAACTTGTCCTCAAGCTTAACTTTGATGTGTCTGGTGTGTCTCTTGGTCTTTATAGTGTTCTTTGTTCACTAATGTTTTCTAACAAACCTCCAAAGACTTCACAGAACAGCTGTATTTTTCTGAGGTTAAATCACATACAGATGCACACATTTTGACTTCATTTTTTTAAGGAAAAGTAAAAAGAACATAATGCACATCCCCCTTTTCAGTTTTATTTGTTGGAAATATTGAAAAATTTGTTGTTTTTAATACATTGTAGTCTGTGGTTGTGACAAGATAAAATGTGAAAATGTTCTAGGTGTATTAATGCTTTTAGAAAGTATTGTCTGTCTCTGTGGATTAGTGTTGTATTTAAATGCAAACCTTAAACATGAATTTCCTTCTATTTTATATGCAAAAAAACACAAGATGCAGACAGAAAGAACTTATGTTTAAAGTGACAACCAAAATAAGTGCTTTACTTTTCCATATTTATTGTCCTTGTCTAGCTTTAATAATTTACCTTATTACTTGTACTTAATGTTTCTTTAATGTGTAGTCTTTAAAATTATAGAGACTAGCTATTTCCACATTCTAAATAAATAAATAAATAAATAAATACATAAACTTTGGATCACCTGTGACCTTTGCTCACAATTAGGACCATGCCATATTGCCTGATTTTCTGCCATTGAAAGAAACGGGGACTTGTGTAATTTCACAACAATTTGCTTACAGTCTTCATTGTACTTTCAACTTTTCAACTTGTTGAATCAAGATAATGATTTATTACCTTTTCCGTAACATAATAATGTTCAGACATTTACGGTTACGCTCTTGACTAAACAGGTTTTCCCCCAGCTTTGCTTTTATTTCGACACCTGGCTCAGTACAAACAACTCTCAGCACTCTATACTAAGTGCATAGACTTTACGCAAGCTGCAGCACGCAAGGAGGTGACGTAACATGAACACGTGGGTTTGTTATTACAGGAAGTAAAGATGGCGGCTCAGTCCCTACTCTCAGAGTCTGTGATCGGATGGTCAATTTTCACAGTTGTTCTCCTGGTAAGCACATTAACATCACTTTTGGTCCCCTTATAAATGACAGAATTGTTACATATTTTAATTAGATTCGTTTTCCCGACGATTAATTCGGTTTTATATAGTGCTATCTACGCAATGTAGCTTCAGCGTATTAACGTCACTACTGGCTTTGCATTGGCTATAGCCATGACACACTTTCAGGCTCTGTAAATGTTCCGTTGATGGACTTGGTATTTGTCTTCTTTTAAACCGTTATAGACACAACAATACGAAAGGTCGCAGTTTCACGAACGAACCTGTGACTATTCATGTTTAATTGTTTTATTACATAACAAAATATGCGCCTGTGGAGGATCTTCGTCAAGATTTAGGTGTTATTTCCTGTGATGTCATTCAGAGTCACACCACTGAGAAAGGAATGCATTGTCGTGAACAAATTACCTTTGTATCTCTGCCCACTTTTCAGAGCGCTCTCATCTCTTATTTGGATGCAAAGCCTGCGTCATTACCTGGCAAAACAAGCAGCCAGAGGCTTAAAGCTGCAGGCCTTTAATTGATTGATCTTGCCTGTGAATGGCAGACCTTGATATGAAGTAGCTGTTGTTTGCAGTGTCCTCACTTGCAGCAGTTTGTGTCTAGAATACGACCTTGCAATTTTGAAGGTTTAAATTTAAAGCCTGGCAAAGTTTCTCTCTCTTTTTAATTGTGGGATGACTGTTGTTACCCTGGTAGTTTAAAATGGTGTCACTGGATTGTTTAATTTACTTAAACCTACATAAAATCTTTGTAATGTAATTTCTAAAAAAAAATGCATTTCTGCTTTGTATTAATCACTCACTCTATTGTTATCTTTTAAACTACAGTTTTGTTACTGATCCTGGAAAATCGGTGTAATATATTCTGATCAGTTGGCTCTGAACAGCTTCAGATAGGCTTCTCTGTATCTGTGGATGTATGGACTCCCCACTTGTTTCAATACTTTGATAACATTCCTTTCTAATTTCTACACTGATATCCATGCACTTTTGCAACCTGAAAACGTGTCTGGGTAAAAGGTCAAACCGCTGTCTTCTGAATATAGTATGATTACATCAAATCTTCCAGTTTTATTTAATTTTTCACTGGATTCTAATAAAAATATCTGCTGCTTCAGTTCACCATCATATCTGGAATTTGTATATGTTTCAAAATGCTGGTGCAGTAATGTCACCACACTTGCTGTTTTATTTACTCTGTCTCAAAAATTTGACTTCAGTCTTGGAAATCTGAATCTTTTCAGTTATTTTAGTTTTAATTTAAAAATAAAAGTACACAATGTTGTTTTGGTTTATTCCTAATCATACAAATTCCACATGTTCCTTGACATTTCTTTATTCACGGCATTTCAATGTTTTTTTCACATCTCATTTTTTATGTTGATTCACGTAAATAAATCCGTCTATCTAACATTCTTTTTTCCTGTTTGATTTATATTAACTCTTTTGAATGTACACATGATGGAAACTAAAAAAGAAATTTTGTGCCAATATTTGCTTATTTTATTTTCTGTGATTTCACTGAATGTACCATAATACTTCTGAATCATCTTCACCGCAATTATTTTTTTCAGGTGATCCTGGCTTTCTGCTGGATCTACATCCGCAAATTTCAGAGTCGACAAGATAGTGAAGTTGTTTCAACAATCACAGCAATATGTGCATTGGCCATAGCTTTGATAACCTCGGCTCTCCTCCCAGTGGACATATTCCTTGTTTCCTACATGAAGTATCCTAATGGTACCTATAAGGTCAGTGTCTGTTCTGCTAAGAACCACTGTGAAATCAGTTTCAAGTTTTTGACATTTAGTATATTCTTAATGAAAAATTGTTCTTAGTTTATTTTTCCTCTAAAAGGTAAAGGTTATATGTATTTCTTAATCCATTATTTTCTTCCTGTAGAACAGGGATTTTCAAATCCAGGCCTTGAGGGCTGGTGTCCTGCAAGTTTTAAATGTGTCTTTGGTTCAACACATCTTAATCAAATGGCTGAATTAGCTCCTATGTATGCAGTGAAGTTCTCCAGAGCTTTCATAATGACCTGATTATTTAACTCAGGTGTGTTGAAGTAGAGACACTTCGAAAACTTGCAGGACACCGGCCCTCGAGCCCCGGATTTGAGGATCTTTGCCATAGATTGAACAAATAACCAACGAAAAAACTGCTTTGATTGCTGCTTTGTTTTTGGTTGAGTAAAAGAAAAAAATCTGTTTTCATATTTTTGTCTAACTTATGAGGATAACAATATGTTCTCCAAAATAATTACTGGCTAGAAAGAATAAAGAAAATATTGTTTTTTCAATTGCTTTTCAAGATCTGAAAGATTTTCACAATTTTACTTAGGAAAAATTTATTTTATCATTTAATATATTCATACTGCAGTTTGTGCTTTTGCTCCATCTCTGTTTGTAGTTGAAACCAAATTCTTAAATACAAAGTATAAAAAATGTATACATGTATTTCTCACTGTCTGAATTTATGTATGACTAAATCTTTCCTGTTTTAGGTCAGTTAGGATTACTGTATGTGGTAAATGCCAGAATAATGAGAACATTTTCATTACTTTCCTCATATTCAGATATGTATATGTACCAACATTACTATTTCTTTTAAACATTATTTTAAAGCCTGGAAGGTTGTGTGTTGTTTTTGTAACCTTCTTATTGGTTAATTCACAACATATGAACTAACTGGGGGTTGTCCCAAAAGCACAGAAACACTCTTTGCATGACACCATGCAAAAACCGTAAAAAAAAAAAAAAAATCAGATAAGATATCAGGAAGAGCAGACCTGCACTAATGTGGTTCATCTGTTGAAACAACTATCCACAAGTATAAACATCGTGGATATGAAATCTGTGTCCCACAGATAAACATACTTTGGTGTGAAATGTGCTTATGAACCCAAGAACAAAAACAACAATCAGCTGATTGCTGAAGCTGGTAAAAAAGTGTCACAATTCAGAGCGGAAAACTGCTATACTGACAGATTTGAGAGGAAGAAGCTATAATTCACACAGGGACAAAGGCCCTAATTTCTGAGGACATGTGCTGTTGTCTGAACAAGCTAAATTAAAAGTTTACTTTACTATGTATTATCATGGCAGAAATGACCTCCTTCCACATTGCTTTAGTCAGTAATTTGTATATTCTTATGTTTATCTAATCACATTCTCTCATCCTAAAACTAACTCTTGTCTGTTATTGTAACATGTTGCCTTTCTATGAAGCTTAAAAAAAAGCTTTTTTCTTGTTTTCCAGCAATGGGCTGCAATCAATGAGACAAGAGGACAAATTGAAGCCACTGTGCTGTATGGTTATTACAGTAAGTGTGTTCTACTGAATGCTAATGACAAAACACAATGAATACATGTTGGAGAATAAATAAATATTTATTTTGAATCTTTAAAGAAATATATCCATACAAGAGCTGGCATTAAATTTTATTTTACATATAGGTGGGGTCTCCCATGTCTGGTGATATCAGCTCTGTGCTGTTTTCGAATTGATGGTCATGCCGGTTCAATTTTAATAACACTTGGGACCCGTCTCATGTAATCATTGTTTCTTGGGAGGTTAGCATACAACATATGGGATTCATGCTAGCATTATATTTTTCACAGTGGTGACTCATTTGCACTCAGGGTTTCTATATAGGTCTTTATGGCAGAAGTGGTGCAAAAACAAATCCATAAGTGTATTATAAAATCAGTCTTGACTGAAGTTTTCTTCATAAAAGTAAGAAACTATATACAATATGTGTAGCTTGTTTGAAACACTGCAATTCCAGTAATTAATCTAAAAATCGATATCATGTTTCATCATGCTATAAGAAAGAATTTGAGCCATAACACTATCTTTATAATGAAAGTAGTAGTTGACTTATTTTCCTTTTTAAGTGATGTCTTTAGTTGTGACAGAAACATGAACTATTTGCAAGAGTACAATAGCAGTAACTTTACAGGCGACCTGCTGTAGCTAAAATTGAATTAAAACCTTCCACTTCATCCACGTGAACTCCAAAGTGAGTGTTGCCTTAGAACTTAAGAAGCTTTACAGAAAACTTCTTAAGAAGGATTCGTGATTTTGTAATGCTTCTCTGTCTTGGATAGGCACTGGTGGGTTGGGAAGGGTTTATGTGGAAATAGAGATTATACCCATTTATAGCTATACCCAGAATGGCTGCCTGTGTGAATTTGATGCAATAATTTAGATGAAACACAGTGTATCTAAAGATCATTAATTTAAGCTAATCATTAATTTCCAGAAATTAATGATTAGCTTTCTTCAGATGATTTAGAAAATTTTGCTATGGTGAAAATACTGGTAAATGTCAGTTGCTGTGTATCCATATTTTCCACTTTTTCACTTTTTCTTATCTCTGCTTCAATCACTCTGTGACGTTTAGCATTTTGGGTAATGGCATTTATGACCAACATATGTTCATAATAAATGCTATTGCTCAGCAAACGCTTCTTTATGTGCCTAGGATGCAGCAATCTGTCACTGAAGGAGCTCTCCAATTCAGCAACGGCTTCATGCATGGGGCGGGAGACATTGTTATCTTAGCCAGAGTTCTTCTGTCTTCCATCACCTACACTGGGTCGAGAAGGGATCCTAGCACAGAGTTGTCCTTCCTGATGAGCTCATCTAAACACTTCCTCTCAAATGTTTTATAAGCTACTACACAAACTTACTAGCTTTGCTGATGTTTGCTCAGATTCATGGAAGGAGTACCTCCTACACTCCAAAAGAGTCAGATTGGACCCTTCATGTAAAGAACATCAGTGTTGTTAGTCCAGTCCAGATTATCATTCAGATCAACACCTAGGTACTTATAAAAGTTCACTATCTCAATATCCACTCTTTGGTCTCAGTGTGGTGGGTCTGTACCTGCGGAAATCCACCACCAGCTGCTTGGTTTTAGCCACGTCGATTAGGAGATGGTTCCACTGGCACCAGTCCACAAAGTACTTTGGCTGGCCAGTGAGGTAGTCCAATATCCACTGGGACAGAGAGTGGTCCACTACTGACAGCTCAAGCTTGTCGCTTAGAAGCCCTGGTGGGATGATGGTGAAAGCGCTGGAGAAATCAAAGAACGTGATCCTCCTCAGGCTTTTCCAGGTGGGTCAGAGCTCAGTTCACAAATTAGATGATAACATCATCCATCCCAATGCCAGGCTATTAGGTGAACTTCAGCAGGCACCTGGAGGTGTTAATGACTCTCGACAGTCTTCATCAGATGTAAAGTTAGTTCTATGGGCCTGTTGCTACCAAGGTCCTTTGGATGTTTGGCTTTTGATACCAGTATCACACAGGAAACTTTGCACAGATATAAATTTTTTCTTCAGGCTCACATTGAATATGTTACCCAGGATGCCACACAGTTGATCAGTGCCGCACATCAGGAGCCTGAAACTGACGCCATCCAGATTTGTAGCCTTTTACACCTTGATCTTTCATAGCTCCTTCCTCACCTTAAGAATAGAAAGGGATAAGATGAAGGTAGGGAATGGAGGCGGTGGGGTGGAGTCCTCTCAAGTTAAATGGGGTTGATAATGACTGAGAGCTGAGAGGAGTGAAGTCTTGAGAAGAAAATCAGGCAGTCGTCAAAGATGGGGGGATAACAGCAGGAGAGACTGGGCTGGGGGAGGGCTGGATGACTGATCAAACCTGTTTTGTAAGGTTTTCTGTAGAATGTTTAGAAGCTGGTTATTTACAATAAAATATAATAAATCAGTTTTTTACATTCAACTTGAAACGTTTCAGTGTATTTGCTATTGTCTCCTATAGACAACCAATTATTGTAATGTATGTATTTGTAGCCTTTTGTATACATGCTTTACTATGCTTTTCTTGGGACACCAAAATATCCACATTGCCGTAACTTCAACACGTGGGCTGACAGTTTCATCAAGTGTATAATGATGCTTAGGCTTTTCTGATGTTGATTGTGACTGGTTAGAAACTTAATCTTCTTGTGCAGAAAGTCAGAACGACGAAAGAAATCCCGAAATCATAAACTGGTAATCAAGATTTGTTGATTGTGATTATGTAGTTTTGACAGATTCACAACCATGGTTTTTGCAATAGATGAAGGTGAAGTGTCATTTTAGAGCTCCTACCATTCCCACTTGTTGATTTTCTCTTTATTTACGGCCTTCAATAAAAAAAACATAAAATTACATGCTCTGTATTGGAATTTTTGCTATTTAGTAATGAAATTACAATTAGCAGTGATCTAAAGATGAATGCTTTTTTAGCTCACATAAAACATGATTGCCTTTTAAATTTATACCATGCAGGATGTTATTTTTTTTAATATGCTTTTTACAGGCTTACTCCCAAGGTACACTAGTCTTTTATTTTGAAACTAAAAGGCAGTTAAAACAGGAAATTTTTCTTTGATGCAGGTTAGTACTGCGAAGCATTGGCATATTGTTCCAGTGTTTAGATCTAGTTTTTCTCCATGGCTTTTTACTGCGTTTTGCATGTCTTCCTGTAGATACATAACTTTAAGTCTCTTAATGGATTATAAAACTAAACTAGCTTTTGTTTATTATGGCTCTTGGGTTTAAGTTCATTGCCTTTTGTCCCTTTAATTGCAGATGTTATTGTGCTTTGATTTGCCATTGTTGCTTCTTAATGTTGTACGCAGCATTTCAGTAAACATTCCATTTTAAAATGTGCTGGTATAAATAAATGTGAGTTAACTTCATTATTCTATATACATCCTCTGATTGCTTTATACACAGTCTGTATGGTTCTCTTAATCTGCTGTAAGTTTTAACATAAATGTTAATCATCTATCCATCATGTTTGCTTACATAGTGTACTTAGAGTAGCTCATCATATTGAGTGAGGGATCAGTTTTTGGCAGTCTTCAACTATTGTCCGTAGGATTATCCATCCATCCATTTTCTGTACACCCTTGTTCCTTAGTGGGGTCGAGAGGTGCTGGTGCCTATCTCCAGCTAACATTCCGGGCGAGACAGACAGGACAAACAACACTCACACCTAGGGAGAATTCGTGTCCAAATTCTCCTGCACAGGCAGAACATGCAAACTATCCCCGGCCGGTAATCGAACCCAGAACCTTCTTGTTGCAAGGCAACAGCTCTACCAACTGCTGGTTGGTAGAGCTGTTGCCTTGTAGCAAGAAGGCAACAGTCAGTGCAATCCTATGCACTGACTTCAGTCAGTGCATAGGATTGTTTTTCAGAAATTAGTTAATCTGTCGTGCCTTAATCTGAATGGCTATTTCACTCATAGTTTTATATATATCTTCTGATATTTAAAGTATATCGCAAATTAGACGACTTCTGCACAAGTATTAATCATTTGTCCTAGCTATAGTTTTTGTTCTGATTTGTTTGTCAAACAAATCTGCTCCAGCTATCTGAACATCTGTAACTTTTGCAACATTCCTATGTTAAATTTCCACAATATTGTAGTTACATTTGTGCTCCATGCTGTGAAGCAAAAATATTAAACTGCCTCCACAGCAAAGACACAGTTTTTAAGTGATGATGTGCACTTCAGCATTATTTGTTATTATGTGTTTTTTGCTAGGCTTTTTATTTGGGCTTAAAACAAAGCTCCTGGGAAATAATTTGTCAGTTTCACTCCTGCTATGATTTGAGTTTTGTTTTCCTCATTAATTTGTGAGCTTGCTAGATCCACACAACTTTGAGGTGCCAGCTGTCTTTTCCCATCTGATTAAAGTGAGCATGGAAGGCTGAAAGTTAAAATACTTTAAATAAAAGTTGTTACTTCTTTGGTTAAACTCGGGATACAGCTTAAGATGAACAGATTTTAAAAGATAAGATATTGAAAGTGAGATGACTTTAATAGAAAGTCATAAACACATTCAAAATACCATACCGATTAAGAACATAGCACTGCAAGTTTACTTCCCCCAACAAGGCTCATCCCTTTATCCCTGTAGGAGAAATGGAGTGGTTAAAAGACAAAAACCTAGCAGGACCAACCTCTTCCTGCAGACAAAATCATGTTAAATTTAAATCAATCAGTCAGCACCCTTCATAATAAAAAAAACCCAAAGTTCTGTCCAAAATTAAAAACATTAACCACTTCTGCCTCCAAAAAAAGAGAACTGAAATGTGCATGTAACATGCAGATCATATGATTATTTGTGTGATTTATTATCTCATAAGGTATTTGCCTTCTAATCAAGGCAAAAGAGCCTAAATCTTTTTACAAGTTCACAGTCTGATTTAGATTTTATTCTACTTTGGAAAATATCTGTCAGGGTTAGACTTTATGTGCTGCCTTAATGGAAAAGATGAAATAAATGTCATTATGACCCTGTAATTCTATTTTTTCCCACACCTTTTAAATTTTGTACAAAACCTTTTTCATTTTGACATCCCTGTTTTTTTTTTTTCTTTAGAAGCATCACTTTGATATTTGCCAGTAGGTGGAGACCAACTTCCATGTCAAGCTATGCTTTATTTCCAATCAACCATTTAAGGTTAAATTTTCCTCCAGGACACAGCTGTGTCCATTTGTATTTCACAAACAGTGAAACTACAGGGCTGACATAGAGTTTTATACGTCCTCTGGTGAAACATGCTTCTCTCCAGAGTCAACTGATTTGTATTCACTGGCGATCACAGTTAATAAGCATGTGAATGCTCAGTGATTTGAAGAGCTTTTGGCATAATTCACTTACTCTTTGAATTCACATATTGTTTCAGACAGTGGTCTTTCAATTATGTCTTGCAATTTAGTAATGTTATGTGCATGTACAAAATTATATAAATGATGGATTTTTTCTGCAGCATTCTTTACTGTTGCAGAATTAGCTGCAAGAGTTAGGACTAAAGATGTTTTACTATTGGTTTGGTTTTCATCAGAACTCTATTCTTCACTTCTACCATCAGTCCCTTCGACCAGGGACATCTCAGGTTGTTATTCTCAGTTGAGATGACAGCTGGGGGGGACTTTATTCAAACTTGAGCTTTCAAAGAAAAAAAAAACAATTTCAATATTTTCAGCAGGAACACATTTCATTACAGGATATTAACAAGGGAAAAAAACATTTCTTTGATGTTTAGGTATCTACATAGATGTTTAGGTATTTTGGGCTTTAATGTGAATGCATAGCTGTTGAGTTGGAAAGCAGATTTCCATTTTGCTTTCTGAAGATGTGATTGGAGTTAAAGCATATGGAGACAGCAGAATTTATTTGATTTCAAAGTGAATGATGCACAATGAGAACATTATAAAATATTGTTAGCCAGTTATTGATGATTTGTTGATTGTGGATACATATCATGAATATCTCATGATGTATGGTCAAATTATGAGCATGTGATTGATCAAAGACGTTGATCAACTGAGAGAAAAACCTAAGGAATTCTTAATTCCATATAATAAATCTATTTTTTTTATTTAATAAGTTGAATATCAAACAAATGCCAATAGAACAGGTGTCTAAATTTAACTTGACATTGGGGATGAACGTCTGCTACAGAGATGCCCACATCCTTTTATACAACATGCTTTTGTGATCTAGCATAAAAGGTTAGCTTTCAAGCTTGAGGTTTGTCCACTTTTACATTTCCTCTGACTTTTTAGTACTTCAAAGCAGTGGTGCATAAGACCCTTAAGCAACAGGGCAAAATACCCGGGGCCTCCTGAATAAATCATTGGCTTTCTCTTTGCCTTGTCTCAAAGCCATTTAAGAAAAGTAGCAAGTCGGGAGGCAGTCCTTGTGCACACTACAATAACTTTGTTTTTGTCAATAATAATGTGCCTGCCAACATATGTGGACAGATTTCACTGAAAGCTGGTAGCTTTATGTCTTCAAAGAATTCCAAAAGCTACTGAGAATTTTCTGTTTTACTTTGAAGAGCAGCTTTGGGTGATTCAGAGGCCTTCAGTGAAAAAAACAGTCAAGCACACAAACGAAATAAAAGGCTATTTTTTTTGATGATATAATTAAATGCAGTTCAATTCAGTTTATTTATATTGTGCCAATTCACAACAAACATCATGAATAGGGTTCTTACCAAAATAGTCAGTTTAACCTAGTCATACAAACAGATTCAAGGTAAGTTTCTTTCAACTTGATCTTAGTCATCAGGCAATAAAGTCAACTTCTGTAATTGCACAAATCATTTTTTTCTTTAATTAACTAAAACTATTTTTAAAAAAGCTCAAGCCCTGCCTTTCCAATTTATTCTCCCATTTCATAGATACTCTTTGGGAAATTTGACAGTTTTTACTTCCATTTCCTACAAAACAAACAAACAAAAAAAAAATCTGGTTCTTTGAAAGGTAATATTTTCATAAAATATTAAGATTGGTAGTCATAAAAACATTCAATCATAATGATTATATTCAAAAAATATATTTCCATCACATTCTGGTTTGGTTGGATGCTATTTATTGGAAGCAGAATAACAACTTCAAATCATCAGCTGTCAAAGAAGAAATAGTTGCTTGTTGTTTTATAAACTGGTGTGTGGTATGTATGGAAGGTATTATTTTTTGAATTAGGGAGATAAATTGTGATAAACATGCTGTTTATATATTATTATTTTAAAGCTATTTCCATTTTTTTGTGTGTTTGTTTTGATACCTGTTTGGGCTCAGTGACTTCTCAAAGCTCCATATTGTGACTACAGATCAAACTCCAGTGCTGCTTAACTGACCTATTAGATATTATTAAGTGGAGTAATATCAAATCTTGAGGCTAGTAGGTTATATAAAATGATTTTTAAATTCTTTTCAGGTCAAAGCAATTGCAAAACATCCAACTTGGTAAGAAAAGACAGAAGGCAGAAATTGCAAGGGTGAAATTAAAAAATATTTAATATAAAGGGCTATTAATTTATTGTGTAAAACATCTTGTGTGTCATTTTGTATTTTGAAAGAAATTGCAATGAAGTAAGTGCAAATATTTTTCAACCAGCGATGTAAATTAATACATATTATTGCATATTTTTCATAAATATTTAAAAACATAGAAGTTTATAACATCTGCTTGTTATTTCAGTAGATTTAAATCTATATAACACACAAACACAGAACCTAAATAGAAGGTTAAGGGCATTCAATTATTTAGCACTCCTATTCTGTCAAAGGGATAAATGGGCTACGTTTTAATAGTGATAATGCATTTTTTCCAGTAGATGATCTGCATATAGAGTAATGACTGATTCATAATAATTCAATATGACCTATTCTCTTTGTATGTTAATATTCATGCTGTTATGATTAATTTTACTCAGTACTTTAACCTGCAGGCATACATCAACAGCTGCATACTGAGCATGGTTTGCATTTATTGGCTCTTGGCATCATCCTCAACTCATTTTGTCTAGCTGAAAATGAGTGCTAATGGATACATTGGTGAAGCAATGAGCATGTGCATATTGAAAGCAATGCCCTGTCACGATCACAGCTGGCAAAAGGCAAACCTTCTATAACAGCAACATTCATTTTCCTGCAGCAGAGAGAGAACCTTTTCTGAAAATGGTTCATTTTGGAGAGAGAGGTGTTTCTACATGCCTGGAGTGCACTTTTTTTGTCATTAGTGTGGTTGCTTTGTTGAAGTATGCTGCTGATCAAAAATATTAAGCAGTCGTTAAAATGATTTTACTTGTTTGTTTCTTTTTGTCATTGGTCTTATTTTTCATGTATTGGGCTCATATTCAGTACTGAAACAGATTATACTATTAAGTTGAAAGCATGTATTTCCTTTGAAAATTTCTTACAAAATAAACAGTTTGAATCGTTTTGATCTTATTTGAGATTTGTCACCAAATGGTAAAGCTGAGATTGTATTAATATCTGTGAAACCTCTCTTTATAAAAGCTGTTTAAGTTTGAAGGAAAAAGAAAGCAGTGCTGTAACCTGTTTGCATTCATTTGCATTTGTTTTTGTTGCTTCTCGTGCTAATGATTCACATTATCACCTCAGGGTGTTGAGCAAACCATGCCAAGTGGCTGATTACGTCTTTGTGACATGCTTTTCAGAGAGTTATTTTTGGATTGTCTGGACTGTCTTCCTTTACATCAGTTTGCTGCAAGACAAAAACGCCCCCATCTTAAAATTGCATCCTTCTATGAATGTTTTCTCTTGGTGTATTGCATCCACTTAATGTAATAGGTCACCAATTTCAGTGGAGGGAAGCTGTTTTTTTCCTCTTCTGCAGAGAACTTTTCCTTTTGTTATAGTAATGGTCATCTCTGACATGGAGATGGATACTGTCTGATTTGTCAAATAGGATTTAAGCAGTATCAGTCCCTGCGATGGCAGGCTAGGTGCTTCACCACACGCTATTTAGGACTAGACAGTCTTCTGGTCCAAACCACAGTGTTTGTTTGTTTTTTTTTCAGATTGTTAACAGATGCAGACATACTTATCTTACCAACAGCATATAATCTGAATAATAGAGAAGGGAATTTGTATTAGACTGGCAATTTATTTCAGTATGATTCTCAATTTGTTTCCCATTATTTTGAGTAAATGGGTGAAGTCAGGTTTCCTGTCACAAACCTTTTGTTTGTAGGGTGTTTGCGATTAATAGTTTGCAATGGTAAGTCAGCTCCTAATTAATATATAATATTTCCAGCAGCCTAAGCAATCATATTTCAGACTACACTTGATACATAGCATCTGGTTTTTGTCTAGACCATCAAATAAATTTCAACGACCTTCATATACCTCTGCGATCAGTGTGACACAAAGAAGCCTGTTAGAATGTCTTGGTCCTGACTTGGATATTTAGGCATATTTCTCACAGAAATCAATAAAATAATTTGGTTGTGCACCAAATGATTTTGGTGCACAGCTTCTATTCAGCTTCAAAGTGTGTCAGAACACACAAAAAACAAAGTGAATGAATGAATAAAAAACATAATTTATAAAACTATTTCTAAGGGGGATACTTCTTTTTTTAAGTTGTAGTATATTAAAGTTATCTGACTGTCGGATAGCTTTGCAATTTGCCAAATGTTTTCCAATAGATGTAAACACTGCAGATGGTATGTTAAATGGGCATGTGGCTGTAATAAAGATCTTAATGGCATAATTTACCATTGGAAAAGGAAGCTGGTATTTAGTTTTAGTACATTTTTATTAGAAAAATATATTGTGACTAATTTTGCCCTTTCTTTGTATCCCTGTAGCTCTCTACTCCATAATACTATTCTGTGTCTTCCTCTGGATCCCCTTTGTTTACTTCTACTATGAAGAAAAGGATGACAACAATGTAAACAAATGTTTGGTAAGAATACGCCTTTGTTTCCCTGCATGCAGCACTGCAGCTCACTTATAGGTAGTTTTGAGGGATACATTCTTTTTGTCATTCTACCAGATCTGATCAGTATGTTAATTGTTAACATCCCCAAATTTCTGGCAACATGCAGACATCGTTTTGGATCCTCAGTCCGCTGGTTTGCGATTTTAATTTGATAATGTTTAACCCCTTTGTCTCTTGCAAAGTTCACCTTAAGTTTAGAGGGCAACAAATTTTGTATTTTTTTCTACCCACTGAAAGTTTAGACTATGCTGAATGAAGTGATAGAGATTCTTGTGGTAATACTATGCAAATTTTGTATAGAATGTTACTCACAACCCCTCTGTGTGGAAAAAGTCTGACTGACAACTGTTCACGCCTATCAATACTCATGTTGACCAACTTTTCTTTAAGAACTACTATTTTGATAAATTGTAAATGGACTGTACTTATTTGGCGCTTTTTCTGATCATTTTTGACCACTCAATGCGCTTTACACTAGAGTCACATTCACCCATTCGCTCTCACAATCGCTCACATATTCATACACCAATTTGGGGTTAAGTGCCTTGCCCAAGGGCACATCGACATGAGTCAGGAGGAAGCTGGTATTGAACCTACAACCTTCCGATCCCAAGACAACTACTCTTCCCACGGAGTTTTCTTCTTTTTTAGTCTAGGTTCTAATTAATCACCTACTATATTAGCCAAGTCAATTCCACACCAAGTATTTCAGAGAGTAGACTGTAAGTCAGACTCCATATTTTAGCTTAAACTGTTTCTATCATCTTATATTCATCACTAGCATAACTTGCATAGCTAAAATCTTTTCAAAGGTAAGAATTTCCAAATTCAGCATGTTTTAAAACAGACAAATGGTGAGAACTCATCAGGATGAAACACAGCAAATTTGCCATACTAATTTCAACCTTTCTGAATAAACCAGAGATGAGTCTAATTAAGTCATAACAAAATATAGTTTTTGTTAATTAGTTTCTTACATCATACATTTTTTTTAAAGTGATATGTCAGCTCTGAGTTTCTACATCCGATGTAAATTGAACGCAGCAAAAACCCGACTGGTGGGAGCAGTAATTTATCACACTTATCTCAACAAGAGGTAATGATATCCACTGCTTTATGATTTAGGATGATTACTTATTTTGTTTATTTTATTTTTAATGAGAGCATCTATATTGCTCATTTACTGCATAGTCTGCCTATAATCCCTTCTCTTACGGAGAAGAGGTTGGAGTTAGAGTAGGAGGGTGCTTCACCAAATCTTTCACACAGTGGATCAAAGGACAAGTTTGTTTTCTGTGAATAATAGTAACTCATCTTTGGTCATGATTTCTAGTTTTTAATCCTGTTCAGATAAAACTAAATATGTTGAGTAGTTTTTTTTTTGTTGTATGTGTGATTCTGAATGGAAAGTCCCCTCGCTTGCAAAAAAAAAAAAGGCAGTTGGCAGTAAAAAAACCATTAACTTGCGATTGCATTGACTTCCAGTCCTAGTTATAAATTTTTTTTAAAGCGTCCTTACTAAAATTATTATAAACATTACTGGAATTTTTGCTTGTTTTGGTAACTCAAAAATTAATGCGCATCCCTAATGCATAGATGCAAATAAATATTCCAAGCTTAAGAAGAATTACTTTTGGTATTTAATATGATACCAAAAGCAATTCTGAAAACATTATCAGGTTTTGCACAGTATGAAAGTAGATGACTGCTTACTTGTATAGCTTTTTGTTTAAAGTTTAAGAAATAGTACATTAATAGCCACAGATAATTCTGATTTATAGTCATCAGGATTGTCTGTGCCTAATACTGACTTTGTTCACTTCACTAAATACAGTTTAAGTTTGAGATTTTCTTTGCACAATTTTCAAGTATCTCCTTGTAAATAAATTCCAGGAAATGGAATATGTCATGCAGTTTTTTTAAGCACTTGAGTGCAAAAAGAAAATAAGAATTTGTAATATGATTACAGGAAGAAATAATACAGGGCTGTCTAAAGACCGAGAAGACTGAACTGTGAAAAAGACCCGAGAACATTGAGACATTTAGTAAATATTTCATGACAGCAGTCTACATTGTTTTCGATACCTCAGTTGAAAACAATTTGCCCATCATGTGGCGCAAAATTTAAGGTAGATGGCTCAAGACCAGGTAATTGTTTGACTAAAATTCACTGTGATGAGAACATGTTGTTCAACCTTATTCAATTGTCTGTTTTAGGTCCTTTTATTTAAATTTTGCAGATGACATTTGTTTTAAACTCCTCTCTTTGGAAGTTTTTCAAGTGAGTGATGGTACAAATCAGTAATTAGTGAGTATGATCCATCAGCCACAGCAATGTACTGCTCTCCTTGCCATGTGTCAGTTTTGAGCTGAGCGAGGCACTTTCTCACAAAGATAAGAAGGCCTTTTGTATAGGAACTTTAAAAGCACCTTGAATGGCGCGGGATGTGAAACGCTGTCTCCGCAAAGTCACACTGGATCTACACCCACTTTGTCTTACGCGCACTTGCTATAGTCCTTATCTAAATGCAGTCTGAGCTTCTTATCATATTCACAGTGAATAATAATATTTCACTTTATGACCATGATTGACCAATTTAATTATTTCTTACATTACAGCAAGTGAAAAATGCTCTGAAGTACACGGTTGGATTTGTCCTGGTCTGCGTGGCGCTCCTTTTAATTGGGTGAGTTTTAGACATGAATTGCTTCTTCTGCTTCACTACACAACAGGTGAAAGGGGTGTAAATACATTATTGTGTTGATAATGAGAAGAAAACCCTTTCAAACAACTATAGCAATATTTGTCTTCCCACGATAAAACATCAAGAGAGAAAAAAACACCTCTGTTTACAAAAAGGCATATTTTGTAGATAGGAGTCTAAACTCAGTTATGTGAATCCTCATACCCAAATCACCTTCAGAGGGAGTATCAGATCTTCCCTTGTGTTGCTCTATATTGAATTAAGAAATGCAGTATGTACTGGCGCACATATTCAGTCATGTTCTATTTATCTTCAGATTTTACACAGGTTGCTTTCAGTAACACTAGGGAAACTTTATGGATTTCTTTGGGAGCTGTGACAGCTACATAGCTAGAGTCCAACCTGTGCGTTTGAATGTGCTCTCTGAACCATAAAATGGGACTTTGAAGGAAAGTTTATTTGCTTTGAGAAAATAAAGAGCACATGGCTATACTGCCTCACACATAGAAGTTTAGTAGATGCAATGTAGACCGAAGTAGTATAAAATGCTCTTTTACTAAATAAACTGTAACTGTTGACACTTTATCCTGTCAGTGGTTGGTTTATTGCTCTGAATTCTGATAGCGATGCTGAAATACCAAGAGGTCAGTGTCTAGTCAGTCAGTATTTAGTTGAAGTTACAAGGTTGGACAGCTGGACACAAGTTTTGTTTTGATACAAGTCTAGAGTTGTTGGTGTTTTACAAATGTAAATCTACTTTATAGAACTTTGCAAAAATATAACAATAAAAATTGGTCAGGAACGATCAGATGGTTCTTTGCTCAAACATTCTACACCGAGTAAAATAAGTGTGGAACACATCGTATTTTTTTTAGTGGAGCATGAAATTTACACCATTGTAAACACAAAACTCCATAAATTAATTTATTTGTAAGAAACTGAAATGCCATAAGTAATAAGTATTAAATAGAGAAATAAGATAAACCATTGTCCTGTCAAACGGACCTAATTTGCACACCTTTCTCCTGTTTTGGAATTCTGCATGGAAGTACTACAATGGGCACAAAAAACTGAAAAAAAAGATTGAAATGACTTATCAATTATCTACACCCTCCAAAATCCACAGCATATTTTCTGGGTGAAAGCTTTGTTTTCTTGTGGCTCCCTTAATGGGTTTCAGCTGTCGGTGCATAGGATTGCTTTGAATTTTCAGATTATGAAAAGAGGATGTGTCTTTTTTTTTATATATTATTATTCTTTCAGGGCATTTGTTCCACTCGAGGCCCCACCTGGACAAAATTCCACTCAGTGGGAGAAAGTGCAGTATCTTTTTGATGAGCTTGGCAGTAGCCGTAAGTACAGCCACTATGAAACATACTTCCTGTAATTTTCAGCAAAACCTGAATTTTAAATATCTTCTGGAGATTATAATTACCCTTGAAGCCCATTTATAGTTCAAATTAATTTTTCAACTTGACACCTTTTATTTCTTTATGCATTCATCATTTACTGTCTCATATTTTTCCTCAAATGCTACATAGCCTTATTGGTTAATTTAATTTTTAGGATTTATAGAAGTAGTTTGACTCTAAAAAAAAAAAAAAAAAAAACTAAGAGAGAGAGACATTTGTGACCTTTTCCAGTTTCTGTATGAACTGTAATTAATTTAGTTTGAGTTTACTTCTTGTGAGTGCTTTATTAAGTATTTATATAAGGAACAGAGGTGACATTACATTTCTGTCTTAAAATGAAATTTCATTATTTTAAAATGGCCGCAACATTTTAGTATTGTGGATGGCTGGCATTCACAACTGTGTGTTTCCTAGAAAATATAGGCCATTACCTTAATGATGACACTTCCGAAAGTCTGCCAATATTTACAATTTTCAATCTCTTCAAAGAAATTGAAAGCTCAAATAGGTAAAGCAACACAGTTTCACAGAACCAGAGTACAATTACATTCTCATGATCTTCAGAGCCCACAGCCTTTCTATTATCTGCTTTAACTCACGGTCTCTCTTAGTCTGAAAGAGCCAGACGTATCTCAATGAGTCATAAAAAAATACAGTCTTCTATTTTTGATTGAGGTTGAGAGTTGAAATTGAATAAATAGAGCAACTTTACTTCAATACCTTCAACTTCATTGGATTTGCTTTACTATTATGCCCTGTTTAGAAGTAACAGTGTAAAGAAGCAGGAAAAGTGACCCGGTAGAAAATGCAGTTTTTTGTAATTAGCTTTCCTACCTCTTGTAGATTCTCAGAAATCATTATGAAGCATCTCAGTGATACTGAAAATGGTGAACTTTCTTCAGTAGCTACTTCCACATCAAAGAGAATGGCTGTTGTTTGCACCGTATATGAGTGACAAAAAGTGGATTTCTATAAATGGTCAGATTTTCATCATCATGATTTCGCAGTGCATTTTAAATAAGACTAAAAAGCATCAATTAATCATTAAGTTCTTTATTGATTACAACGGAATGTCTCTTGTTCAGTCATAACTACTTAATTGTCATCTTAGCACATTTAATTCATTTATTTTCTTTTTATTTGCACCTGTTAAGAGCTGAAATTAACCCTTATTAAATCTGCATAAAAAAATATAGGAAGAGTTTCCCACAATTAATACTTTTTTGGGCAGATTTAATCACAGTTACCTCTGATGCAAAAATCTTCAGTTTTGATGTTTGTCCAATATCATTGTTTACTGTCAAATTTGTTTTCCTTTGGCTAAAAGTCATGTTTTAAATGAAATAACCCCTCTCTTGTGTTCACAAATCAGAGTGAAAACAACCATCTGGTGTAGATTCTAGGCTCTTGACCTCTGACCAGTTCGACCATTTAATTCAGCAATCAACAGCTTTATAAACATTGTGCCTACAATAAGTCTTAATTTTTTCTGGAATGAATTAAACAAAAACAACTTTTAAAAAGGGTAAAGTAATTCAATAAATACTAAATTAAATATTTTATGCACTGTCATATGCAATACAATAGATTCTGGAACAAATGCACATACATAAAATGCATATGCATTTTCCCCAGTTTGTTTTTTAAAATTTTCCGGCATAAATTGCATCATAAAATCTTTAGGAAATAGATTTTCCCCATCACACACATTTTCACTTTTTCATTAGAATAAGGCCTTTTACCATTTCTGCGCTAATGCAGGAACTTTAGCCAATATGGATTACTAACAGTTGCGTGGCATGTTGCCATATGGGGACCAAAGAGAGAGTTGTACCATCTGCCTCTGTGTTTAATTGGGATCTCCTAAGCGATGTCCCTAACCTTCCTCCATTGGTGCAACGGGGGAAATTGCTGGGCTGCAGAGGAAATTTGAGCATCTTCCTTTTCTCTAATTCCCAGACTCTTTTTTTTTTTTTTTTTTCCCAGATGGAAAGTTAATTGTGTGAAGAAAAAACACTTTGGCCACATAACTCTCCTGACTTTTCTGGAACAACAGCTTATTAAAGCTGCTACATTTTTTAATAGTTATAACATTACACTTGTTAAACCACTGTTCCTTGAATGTTTTACAGATCAGTACTGTAGCTCTTAATTTCTTATTCAGAACCAGGACAGTGTAGTTTTCTAATTTTTGGCTTTACCTTGGGGAAGTACCTGAGGCTGGTTTGTAACATTTAACTTTTTTGTTTAATTAGCATAGAGAAGAAAAGCTTCGCTTGACTACACATACAGACAAACAAAATTCTGTTGCCATATTTCTATGGGACAATCTATCTATGAAACTAATTTAACACATTTTTGCCATTCTTTGACTAACTGACAAATTTGCAGCACTGTGATCAACTGTTGGATTTTAGACATTATTGTCCATTAAATAGCACTTTTCTGTATTCTACTGGGAGAACCTAACCTGATCAGATAATAATCAGAGCCCAGTGCAGAGACCCTGCCCCAGAATCTTCAGAGCCCATGAAATATATTGTTAATGTACCAGTACCAGACGCCCTCTGCTACAAAGCTCTTTATGCTGAATTTGGTCACCTTCTGCGGCCTATTCAGAAAGGATCAATGGACAGACGGATGGACTAATCATCACCACTGACGTCTAAACAGTTGTTTAACTGCAGATGATTGGCTTTCACTGTCTCAAAGCAGTTACCAAAATTACATAACATTGTTTAGATAATTCAATGCAAGAAGGTGGGAAAATTTTTCTTTTTGTTTTATTTTTTTTTTTTAATGAATAATGCATTGATGTTATGGATCTTTATCATTAACTTCCAATTAAGAATAGTTTTTTCATATATTAAACAATCCAAACTCATTCATTATAATTTAAGAAGTAGTCCACGTCCACATTGCTGTGCGGCTTAGAACTGCGAAAGTTTCTTGGCTCTTTTCCAGCTCTTTGTGACTTTTCATGTGCTGCGGTTTATCATAGACTGTATTCCAACATATGGCTGCCTTTGTAGCTGCTTTTGATGATTCTGTCATTTCACCAAAATTCCACTGATGTAGGGCGCCAGAGCTAAAGGAGCTCCTGAAAGAACACCTTCGTGCATAGGCTCATACATGAACACAAGCCTGTAGGGCTATATGTGGGGAGAGATAAGAGCTCCCTCCTTCCACTGGTTTTTGAATTGACACTATACAGATGTGGAAGCATAACCAATAATGGACAATATTTCCTACGTATAATCCCTGGAAAATCTGCTTGAGAAACGAAGAAGACTGGCAGCAAACATCCATCCTTCGCTTTGTGTCGAGCCTATGAGCAGAATGTTCTCTCTACAGAACATGAGGCTATTGTCTTTTTCACTAAGCACACCACCAAATAAAGGAAGTAAGATTGCAATGAAACACCCGGGAATCAGAAACAGGTATTCAAATGTTAATGTTCAGCCTGGCTGTCAGACTTCAAAGTTTTCTTATTGCATAGAATGAGGACAACATATATATTATATCACACTTTTTTGCCCTTGTACTGATACATACGAACTGTCTCTAGAAGAATGTGATTAATGATGTAAACAGCACACATTATACATGCCCTGAATACTGACTTAATTTTGCAATTGAAATGCTGCTGTCAAGGAGATAGACAAGGAGAGGCCCACCTATGACCATGGTGACAGGTGGTCTGGGCTTTATGAAGTTGCTGTTGAGTGGATGAGGGATATTTATAAAAGGACAAATGTGTGGCTTTTTACTTAGAATGCTATGACAGGTGGGATCTTGACAGGGGAGTGAGGCAATCACTCTCCTCATCAATCCCTGTCTTCTAACTTTATCTCTGGCAGCTGGCCTGACACCTACTGTTGTGCTTTCCTGATAGGTGGGCCTCTTTCTCTCTAGTGGGTTAGACACATTAACTCAACCTACATAAGCTGAAAACCAAGCTGCTTGAACACCTATTGTGTAAAGTATTAAATCTAAGGGGAATGTGATTACTAATATCATCTGTCCTTGTCTAAAAGGACGGAATATATAAGTTACAAGAATGTTTACCTCAAATCCGATGGTAGTTTTTAGGGCTTTCATTTCATATTTCTGACCTAAATTATTTGCTGTGGTGTACTGCAGCAATTCAAAAGTCCCATTTGTAAATTTAACATCTTGAAAGAGGGATTCTGGAGATAAAACACTATCATTTTAATCTAATTAAAATATCCTAAATTTTATCTAGGATACTTATACAAGATTCTATTTCAATTCAGTTCAGATTACTTCAGTTGTATGCCTTTCAATTCAAATTAATTGTCATTTGCAACATTGCAACATCATTATTGTAATGAAATTCTTGAATTATTATTGCACAGTAAAGTTGATTTCGTAAGAAAAAGTAATAGTCAACTGGCATTCCAAAATCAACAATTAAATAGGAAAGAAACAATTAAAGAAGACATTATAAATAATATTGTGGGAAACACTATACTTCAAAGTCTTAGTACTTTGTTTCTCTGAATACATTAAGCCTGAAGTGGCTGTAGAAAAACTCAGATGTTCAGTTTTTCAGGCAGTTTAATATCCTGATGGCTTGTAGATAGAAAGTGTTCTTAAATTTGCTGGTGCATGTCGGTGTGCTTCTGCACCTACTGCCTGACTGCAGAGCATGAACAGCATGTAGCTGAGATGGCAGAGGTCAGAGGTGATCTTGTCTGCCTTTCTTCTACAGTCCAGTCTGTGAAGTTGCTGGAAGGCTGGCAGTTCAGTCCTGGTAATGCGTTGTGCCAATCTAATCACCTTTTGTAAAGCCTTTGCTGTCCAGAACATTACAGCTGCTGTACCTGGCTGTGACATGCCCTGCCTGAAAAATCTCAACTGGCAGACCAGCTTTCATCTACCTGACCAAGGTTCTGTTTCCAAAAGAAGTAATGATTAGCAAATCCCGTTGCTCATTGATGAGTAAGGCTGTAACAATACAACCAGACTACACCATGAGGTGATTCACACAATCTATGTCTGGCTAGTCCAGTTATTTTGCTTGTGGTTTGTCTAATTCCATTGTGGCCCTCATGTCGTGTTGTGCTTTTACAAATAGAATAAAGGTTTTTGTATCATATGAATCACTGTGTTTTAAAGATACACAGATCAGTATAGAACTGTCCAGTTTGGGTTTAATGAGGGAGTGTGGTGGGCTGCTTTTTGGGTCTTTGTGACATGAGTAATAATGTGAGAAACTCTTTAAAATGATAGAGAAAGCAGCACAACGCTGCACTATCTCCGACACAGATTCTAGCTCCTGTGTCATGTTTTTAGGAGCTAAAGGCAAGCCAAGATTTTTCAAATCATTTGCATCATGTCTGTCACCATTTCTGTTTTTTGCTACCGGGAAACCAAAGTACTTCTAGATAAAAAATGTAAAAGCGGTGGGTGCTTCATTAACGGTTTTATAACAGTTTTCTGGTTCAGTCCAGCTAAAACTTCTTATTAGTTTACTTTGTCAATCAAAAGGGTAACTCAAGAACAACTTCCTTTATTATCTCACAATGCTACTCTCAAACACAGATACAGAAAGCCTGAAACTATAACACACTCACCTTCTTGTCTGGTGCATATAGTGTTTCTTCACCAGAAAATAACCGCTGCTAGCCATAAAAATCTAGCACTTCCTGAGGCTTTGGTGAGCAATACAGCGAGATCTTGTACCGCGCTATGTTGCTGCACTCCAAATTTCACCCTGGGTGAAATATTACTATTAAACACAGAGTTGTGACTATTATATCATCTGTGGATAAGTTTACCAAGAAAAGCAGTTTGTGCAAAAAGTATGATCTAGACTTTTATAAATCAACTTTATTTACTAAAGCTTTTGCAATACTTAGTTTCTTAATCTCTCTAATGATCAAACTAGCTTATTAAACATACTTATGTAGATTTTTAATTTATAGAACCAATGATCTTTATAATAAAATAATCTTTTCGGTAGTTATAGCAAAGCTTAAGTGAACTACATTAATATAGGAGTTTTCTAGTCCTGCTCACATTGTATGCACACATATTCATGCAATGTTTTCCACATTGATGCTCTGCACATGACATGGTTCAGGAGTTGAACTAAAATCAAATTTTTATGCTTACATGTACAATGCCTCGTGAAAGTATTCACCCCCTTTGCCACCTCATAACATGGAATTATAATTGATTTTTTTAGGGTTTGCATCATTTCATTTACAGAGCACATCTTTCAGCACATTCAACTTTCAACATTTCATTTTCCTTTTATTGTGAAGCAAACATATGATGTTGATCTGCAACAACATCATATGTTGATCACAAATAGGACAAAATAACAAACCACTTCTGTGTGTATAATTGTTCACCCCTCTAAATTTGGTATTTTGTAGAGCCTTCTGTAGCAATCACAGCTGAAGTTTGCTTTGGATAAATTCTTATGTGCTCGCCACAACTTACCACTGGGATTTTTGCCCATTCCTCAAAGCAAAACTGCCGCAGCTCCTTCCATTTAAATGGTTTCTGCTGGTGACCAACAATTTTTAAATCTGACCACAGATTCTCAATAGGATTGACATTTTGCCTTTGACATTCCAGTACATCTCTGCGTGATGTTTCCCATTAAACCACTCTCGTGCTGCTTTAGCAGTATGCTTTGGCTCATTGTCGTGTTAGAAGACAGATCATCGACCCGTCCCAAATCACTGAGAGACTGAAACAAGTTTCGCTCAAGAATATCCCTGTTTCTATTACCATCCTTCTTCCCCTTGATCTAATCAGTTTTCCAGTCCATTTTGATAAAAAACATTGCCACAGAATAATAGTGCCACCACCATGATTCACTGTGGAGATGGTACTCTTGGGGCAATGAAATGTCTTAATTTTGCACCAGACATAGTGGTTTCATTGATTGCCAAAGAATTCAATTAAAAATATTATTGTACTGAAACATAATATTCGGTTTAAATGCTAGCATCTTTTAAAGTTAAAAAAACATAGTTAAGTATATTAGTCAGAGATAGTAAAACATTGTTATTACTATTTAAAAATGCAATTGGCTGTTGATTAACATTCACTCTGTTAAAGGAAAACCTTTTTAAAATACATTGAAAATGTATAACAAGAAGTAGCCTTTTGATGTGAGATGTATTAAGATTTTCCCCTCAGTGCTTAGAGAGAATCTACAATGGTTTCCTTTTCTCTTATAGATGGTCTTCCTGCTCTATCCTTCTCGATCAGCTCTTTGACCTTGATTGGTATGTTGGCAGTGATCACTTACACGGTGAGTTGAGATCTATTAGAGTATTTTTTTAATGTGTTTTTTTTTCTCGTAATTTTTAATCAGAAAAGTGAAAGAGTTCAAAATCTTTACAATCTTGTGACTTTTTCTTAAATAGACTTCAAAATAAATGGAAATGTGTTTGTGAGACATTATCTACTAGTCATATCTGTGTTTATTGAATGTTATTCATGTTCTTTGTCTTTGTGATATAGTTGTGATTGAGAGGCTTTAATGACAAAACTTTTTCATTTTAAACCTCTGACATTCAATCACCCAAAATACTCAGACTGCTGTCACTTCACCTGAACAACTGAGACTCTTCATGGTGTATTGGTGCATCTTATCAGCTTATCAACCACCTATTTGCTTTCTATTTATAAACATAGATCTCCCTCAGTGCACATTAATAAATGCCTTAATCCCCATGGCATTTTTCTTTTCTTTTTTTTTTGGAGATCTGAAATCATTGACTATTTAATAGTGTCCATTTTTCACAGCATTATCTTTATAACTGGAATGTGAATATTCCCCAAAGCTGATGTTACTGATGTTAGAGCCACATAATGTGTAATGGTTTCTGCTGCAGAGAGACGCATGCAGGAAAAACTCCCCTCTGCTATCGGATCTGAGACTGAGAATAAAAGTGACAGCCAACTCCAATCTATCCAGTTTCTGTTGAGCTGAAAGAGACCTTTTGACAAATTATACAACCATACAACTGAATGTGGAACTGTTGATGAATAAAACACTAAGTAGCCAAGTAAATTGTAAAACCAATCTTCCTTTAGGACATACAAAGCTGGGATTTTCTTCACTGTTTTCACATGCCTTTCACAGTTCTCTATAGAGTAGATAATTACCTAGTTCAATTGGACAGTGGTACTGTGCTCAGATTTGCACTGACCAGTCTTGCTCTGTGGAAATCAAGATTCCCACAGTGTCTTTGTTTTTGATCATCTTGGTTTTTGAAGTCAGTCAGAAAAATAAGCCCTTCAGGCTGTAGCTGCAAGTAGCCTTCTCTTTTTTGGTTGTCACTGGCTGCAGAAGCCACTGTGTATCATTTTATTGTCTGCATTTGGTCTTTATTCTAAAAGAAAAAATATATACATTAGTGGTGTTCAACCCAAATTTGCAGTGATCTGTAAAGCTTAATATTATTTAAAACATGTTTACACTGCACCCAGCAATCTTAATTGTGTATTACAAACTCATCTGCTTGTTTTTTGCAGAGATCTAGCTTCGTCCCCATGTAATGTAAAGAGTGTAAAACATGACAACATTGTGCCGTGTACATGACGCTGTCAAAAATCCAAAGTGAAGCAAAGTTATGATGTGTTTGCTTCTTTGAAAATCTAAGTTTGTGTTAATTGACATATCTCAGACCAGCTTGTAATAACGGGTCTAATTAGGCAGTTTCACCAAAGCAAAAGAAGCTATGTGGCACTCCAAATGCATTTATTTTTAATCTTAGATATTTGGTGACCCAGCTTTGATCTATCATGATCATATGTTGTTGCAGATCACATCCTTTGATCTTAATTTTTTCCAATTAAGTTAGTAGTTAAAAAAATTGTTATAGATACGTGTTATCCTTGAGTTCCCATTGATCTAATCAGAACTGTGACTATAATAATAATAATTATTATTATTAATAATGGAGGAAGTGGGTTGCGGTGTAATTTCAAATGATTGACTTTGTCAATCATTTGAATTTTTGATTTTGTCTTTTTTTGTCCTTTCTATTTAAACCAACTGTTACATTGCTGTACTGTATATTCAAACACACACATACTTATGTCTTCCCAAAAAAAATTTCAGTCACCTTCACTGTTTTAATCCTTCATTTATATTATCTTGTTACTGTTTTGAAATAATTCTGGCAGAATAGCATGTCTCAAGTGATGAGGTAGAAAGATAAAACAGGCTGCCTTAGTATGCCTAAGACAGTATTTGACTAAGAAAGTACCAACAAACTACAACATTGATCTAACTGAGACATGTTTACCTATACAGTCTGCTGATTTGATCACCAGTCTAAAGCAGGAAAGTGAATAATTTCTTTAAAAACAGAATTTCTCTCTACTGAGGGTTTCAAGTTGAAATTATAATTAGCATTTGTCCTGTGAGAGAGTTTCTCCGTCTTGCTGCAAACCTAATTTGATCAAATTTCTGTATATTGGAAATAAGGTACTATAATTACCAATTCATAGTAGCCCTTTTTAAAAACCCCTATCATCCTTTTAGGTTAAACTCCCTGTTGGTAAAAATATAGATAAATGCTCATTTTAGAATTGTGTATGTTATGGAGACCTTGTATTTAAATATCTATGGATTAAAAACGCCTCGCTTTACACTCTCAATCACTAAGCAAATGAGACTTTCTTATAGCACATATAATTTTGCTACCTGTCTTAAAAACAATGTTGCCATTAAAATTGCAAAAGAATTAGGGTTACCATTTTTTTATTCTCAGTTAAGATATATATATATATATATATAAATATA